>WTXE01000254.1:0-37227 GCA_022496225.1 Russula aff. rugulosa BPL654 | reverse complement strand
ATTGACGAGCAACTCTACTATGGAATGTAAGTCCAAAAAGCGGCATAGTGCAGGGGAGTTCCGCGGAGTGGTGACGGTCTTTCAGATTGCGCGCTCGTTTCCATGAAGGAAGACTTGGTCGCATATCCAGATGTAGACTGCAAGGTGTGGTTTGCTTGGGTCAAATAGTACTTCCAATCCATTCTTCACATTTCGCGACACATCCTCGAGCCGCGCATGGTCAAGCCAGTATCCCGCAGAATATTCAATAAAAGGTAGTTTTCGTAGGCTGTCGCTGGTGACGTCCATGTCGAGGGGTAGCAAATAGCCCAAACATGCTTGGGCCGCGAGGGTATGAGCAGGTGTCTCGGAAATATGATAACGGCGGAGAATGATGTCGTTTGCTTCAGCAAGGCGGGTGGAAGTCAAGAACTCCTTGACAGAGAAGTGAGAGAACTGAACGACTTTGTGATCGGGATAATGGATATTATTATTGACGATGGAAAGAAAACTGGGGCACGTAGACAGAACAGCGTGCATTGGATCCTCCAGGCGCCAACCCTCGTGAAATTTCGGAAGTGGTCCTGCATCGAAGTCGAATGCGATTAACTCGGCAAGTTCCTCTACGCGAAGCGGGCGGACAGCCACTGCGACTAATTGAAATAGGCGATGTGCGAATTCCCGGTTTGCCTTGTTGATCTCTCGCAAGGTGCGCTCATACGTCTCGTCAAGTGTCTCCGGTAAATCGGCCAATACATGCCGGATACGTGCTGGGATGCAGCCACAAATCTCGACAAGCTGACAATACACCCACCGGAACCTACATCACAGAAATGAGCGAGTATTCGATAATTCAGTATTAACGCCTTACATGCCGTGAGCGTTTCTTGTGAGGACGTCGATGACAAGTCGCTTATCCTCCGGTTTCCACCTTTTGTTCTTTGGATCCGTATTAATGACAAACGTGATGTACTCCTCGATGTCGTTTTTTTGTCCGCATTCGTCATGCAGGGAAACAGAGCTGAAAATTAATGGATCGAGGACATCCTTGATGTCGATTTCTGGTCGGCTGGTGACGCATATACCCAGACGTGGGATTTCTGATTTAATAAGTTCCTTTATGAGGTTTAGGACGTCGGAGCGGGGTGATGGGATAGAAGATGTGTTCGAACATTCATCCAAAGCGTCCAGGATTAAGTAGACAGGGGCATGTCCAGGGACTTTGAGTAAGTCCTTTAAACATCTGCAAGTGCATCGTCTCCGGGATAACGCGAACCATTGGCATGTTCGGAGTAGAAATTGGAAAGAACATCACAGTAGGAGTCTGATTGATGACAAAGTTGAACCAGGAGGGACGAAAGAAGTCCGCGCAAGTCCCTCTTTTGATCTTCCCTAAAATCGCAGTAAAAGAACGCCAGTGACGCAAGCCCCGCTTTCCGCATGGCATCGATGTCCTCACGATTGCGGAGCTGACCAAAAGATAAGCTCAAGTCGGCGATATCAAAAGTTCACATACCAAAGTACGCTCTTTCCAGCACCCGCTACGAATGGATGAATTTCGGTCTCTGGAAGAAGTAAAATATGGGCGTTAACTTACGTTTCCCATGTACCCATAAAGGGAACCCGGGCCTCGGACCGTTTCCATTCCAGAACGTGTGCCCTGAAGGAACCATGCGCGGACCCACTTCGGCGTAAGTCGCGGGCAATGTTATAGTTCTTCCAGGGGTCAGGCGGCGACAGCCAAGTTCGAATATCCTTCTCTAATTTGTCGCCTGCAAGACAATATCAGCGATTCCAGTTTGCAATCGCGGCATCATAAAATGACTGACGTTTTGACTTGTTCATGTCGCTCGCGAGTTGCTGAATGATCTCTACTGCTCAGTCAGCTACTGAGTTACTTTCATCGTAGCCGCAGAACATACCGAGTGCATCCCGGACATGGTTAATCGATGTTTCACCGTCTGAATGGAAGAATACTCAACGCCGGGTATATGCCTAGTCAATTTGCTCACCGTTAACCACATCCTTCATATTCTGGAAAAGGCCATAGACGACCTCGAGGGTCTTCGCCGCAGTTATCCGAGCCTCATCTTCAGTGAGCCGATCCAACCTCTGAAGTACCGCCTCGATGTCCTTCCCCCAAGAAGCTTCTTCTTGACAAGCGCTAGTGCGTTGCACAGTCAGGTAATATAATATCCCACATAACACCGACTCACCTAGTTTTCTTTTCTGTAACTGTTTGGTTGCTAACGCGAGGATGGAGAGTAGCTCCACGAGTATCTTGACAATTATCTCGGTCATACCGTCCGTCGGAGGGATCTTGGTATAGATGTCTAATCGGTTCAAAAAATGTTCAACCGATTGGAGCAAATCGGCTAATGTGTCGTAATCTTCTAGGGCATCCTTGACCGCCTGATACGTTTGGATGTCAGGAAGATGCACGCTCAGGGACGGAAGAAAGGCACATACAGAGAGAAGGATACCGAGCCCTGTGTGTATTGCCTTTACAGGTGGAGGATGCTATAGAATGGCGGTCAGGGGCATTGAAACCCAATCGGCGCCCACGGACGTACTAGGCCGAGATCGGAGGCGGAGGAAAGTTTGTGTAGAACTGATAGAACATTCTTGAGAGGTTTCAAGACTTTGTCCCCTCCCCGGATTTCGCAGGAGGTTTCTGTTTGTCCGCGGAGAACGGCGGTAACAGACTCAACAGAGTCACAACTCTGGAGCTTCTCGGCGAGTGGATGATTGGCCAATGACTTGCCCGTCTCGGTTTCATAGTCTCGAAAGGCAGCCTCAAAGAGGTCCTGAAAGTGAGAGGGTCCCGACCGGTCAGTCGTGTCAGTCATGTGGGAAGTAAGGGAGGGGAAAGAAGAGTTGGTATGTTCGGAGGGGAAGGGGTGGGAGATGTGGGATGGGAGGACAGTCGTGCGGCACAGGCTCGCTTATCGATGTCGCCGCAAGGGTCCACACGCTAGTTGCCTAAAATGATGTGCATGGTGGGCCTAATTGGTCGGAATTAATGACGGACGAGAGCTCTTCTACTGTAGCTGGACACGATGAAGCAGCGAGGTACGGAAGATTCCGAGAATTGCTTTAATTTGCTTCGCGAGAGAAAACATGAGGCCGTGCCAGTGGCCCAGGACATGGTGCTGCTACGTACATCAGTAAGCATCGGACGCCTCATGCTCACAATACAGTATCCTTCCCTTCACTGAAATCACTGAAAGCACCGAACGCCCGTCTCCAAGTCAATGTGGAGACAAACTCATCTCATGTACTGTAGTGTATAAAGTCAACTCGCAGACGGAGCATCTCCGGATTGATGGTCACAATGCGTAGTTCCCTGCAGATTCATTTCTAAATTAAGGACCGGCCAAGGAATGCTTCGTGTCCAACGCGTGCACGCATGAATGTAACTTACAGTTATGACAGGGATGGCAGAGCGTGGTGCCGAGGCCGTACTGTAGGGCCTCCGATGATATCGGGCAGGGCGGAAAAAGCCGAGATAAATGCCGTTATCTTGTGATCGTCGTTCCATTTCTTCTCATGCGCATTCTTTCTGTAATGTAAGGTCACTCTCAACTTAACAGGATCACTAGTGAAGGTGCCAAGCGGTATCATGGTGCCCCAATATATACCGAGAATTTTTGAGCGTTGCGCTCTCTTGTATGCACAATTACGAACGAATATGTAAGTATATATATGAGGGACAACCCCACACCAGAAAAGTCCATCTTCTGAATGATGAATCACGGATGGCGAATCTCCTCACTTGAACTGTGTACTTCTTGAACCGATGGTAGCCCTTCATAGCTTCATTACATACCCAAGTTGATACTCCCCGATGCTACGGCCGAGCACGCCGGAGCATGGAAGCCTCAAGGATGCCTGCGCCGCGGAGGCGGGTCTCAGTGCTGTGCCACTGGTGACGAGGGTGTCGAAGAGAAGGTTTTCGGAGAGTAAGAACGCCCGCGTAGGTGGGTTGCCGAGTAGGTTGGTGAGGACCTGGACTGAGTGCTCGACTGGTATAAGCAGTGCTGTGGACGGGTTTGTGGATGTTATGCGGCATTCTGGATTGTCCCCATGTTTCAGCGAGGTGTCTGTGTGGAGCGAGAGTGGGAAGTACGCATGAGCGGAGCAGGGAAGAATGAGTAAGTGAGACGGACCGTACACCTGTAGTTGGAGCCCATCGTCATCAAAATATCGGTTGCAGAATAGTTTTAATCGCATACCAATCCACATCCTCTCTTCTCCTGCACCTAGACCCAGCTCGGATTCTTCGACGCATCTCGCGCAGGGTCAAATAACGGTAAAGCATCTGAACAATGACAAGTATGATGGAGCAAAGAAGTCGTAGAGCAGTTGTCCGAAGAAGCACTACACGAAGATAACAGTGAGTGATGGGAAAGAAAGAACAGGACTTGACCTGGTACTGGGGATAGGAAGGGAAAAGCTTGCCGGTAAAATGTGTAGCCAAGACCGTCTATGCACTCTTGACGCGTCTGGTCGCAATCAGGCTCTTGAAGTCGCATACAAGAATTTATCCGTTTTACGTGCGTGTCATTTGAAGGTATGAAGCTGTGCAGCGTTGAGACGAGGTAGCTTCGGACAAGGGCGTGGTCAGTGTCAGCTTAGCCAGCCAATCAATGGTTTCGCAAGAAGTGAAAATGAATAGGAATAGTGGATGTGTGCACGCTGACTACTGTAAGATGGCAGAGGGCAGGAAGGAGCGATCTAGATCGCCGCGTGCTTCAGTTGACAACGGCCCGAGACTGGCCCGGAACCTTCTGAGCGTTGCGAACAAATATTAACAAATATTACTCCACATCGTTTCACAGCAAGTTAACTACATTAGAGATGATGACGTCCCCTTTTATACTTCCCAGAATCAATTCAATTCCGTTCTCGTGGTCGCGATCGCTCTATGCTCGAGAAGGACCGTGCAACTTCCCGAGCCTCTCATCTCCCGACGCCAGATCAAGTGGACTAAACCCATTCTTGTCCTGAGCTGTCCCGTCTGCACCGTGTTCGAGAAGTACGCGAGCGACTTCAGCACATAACTGTGGCGAGACCTGGGACCAAGTTGGTTGGGTCGACACCAGATGTAACGGTGTTGATCCGTCGTTGTTCTGTGCCGTTAGATCCGCGCCATGCTCGATAAGTACGCGAACTGCTTCAGATTGTCCTTTGTGCGAAGCTATATGCAATGGTGTTGAACCGTCCTGGTCCTGGGCTCTTACGTTCGCGCCGTGGTTGATAAGTACGCGAACGACTTCCACTTGTCCATGAAACGACGCCCGATGCAAAGGTGTCTCCCCATTATGGTAATGGGCTGTCACATCCGCACCACGTTCGATAAGCATGCGAACCACCTCCGCGTCTCCACATTGCGATGCATGAATTAATGGAGCCGACCCAGCCTTGGTCTGGCATGTCGGATCCGCGCCGCGCTCGATAAGCATGCGAGCGATATCCAGAAGACCCCTTCGCATCGCAATATGTAGTGAAGTCTCTCCGGCGCTGTCCTGGGCGTCCATATCCGTGCCGCGCTCGATAAGCATGGACCAATTTCCAGCTGTCCCTGTTCTGCTGCGATATGTAATGGTGTCCGTCCATTGTCGGTCAGGGCTGCAACATCCGCGCCACGATCGATAAGCATGCGAGCGATTTCTGGTTGTCCGTCTCTCGATGCCCTGTGTAACGGGGTCCACCCGCCCATCCCGGACAGTCACATCCGCACCGCGCTCGATAAGTGTGCGGGCCACTTCCACTTTTCAGATCGCGACGCCTCGTGTAACGGACTCGACCCGTTCTCGTCCTGGGCTGACACGACCGCGCCATGCTCGATAAGAAGCAAACTACTTCCACTCGACCATTGATCGACGCGTTGTGTAATGGAGTTTGCCCCGACTTTCTGGGCTCTCACATCCGCGCCATGCTTGATAAGGACGCGAACGACTTCTATGCCATTATCTGACGCGTGATGTAGTGCTGTCCACCCGGACTTGTCCCGGGCCGTCACATCCGCGCCATGCTCGAAAAGGAAGCAAACACTTCCACATGTCCGTTTCGTGACGCCAATTGCAATGGTGTTACATCGTCGGTGAAATCTTGAGAGTGAATTCTGTGAGTGCTCAATGACGAGGAACTTTACGGTGGAACGTAAGCCCCAGAGAGCAGCATAGTGCAAGAACGTTCCACGAAGTGGTGACGGCCTTCCAGCTCGGGGACTTCGTCTCCACACAAGAACGCTTGGGTCGCATATCCAGACACAGACAGAAAGATGGGGCTTTCTTGGGTCAAATAATTGTCTCATCCCATCCTCCACATTTTGTGACACATCGTCCAACCGGGCATGGTCAGCCCAGTACTCTGCAGCGTATTCGGCGAGAGGCGATCCTTCCAGGCTCTCGCTCGTGACGATATCCTTGTCCAAATGTAAAAAATTCCCAAACAGGCTTGTGCCGCGAGGGTATGTGCAGGTGTCTCGGAAACATGATAACGGCGGGGTATAATGTCGCGTGTCTCAGCAAGGCGGGCCGAAGTCAAGAACTCCTTGACCGAAAAGTGAGAGAACTGTATAACGGGGGAGCCCTTGGCATCGACGATGGAAAGTAGGCTGGAGCATGTGGACAACACCGCGTCGATCGGATCTTCAAGGCGCCAATCTTCATGGAATTTCGGAATTGGTCCTGCCTCGAAATCGAATGCGAGTAAATCGGCCAATTCCTTGACAAGAAGGGGGCGTCGGGCCACAGAAACAATTGAAATAGACGATGCGCTATTTCCCATTCCGCCTTATTGATCTCCCGTAAGGTACGCTCATATGTCTCGTCGAGCGTGTCTGGTAACTCGGCCAACGCATGTCGTATTCGAGCCGGAAGGAGGCCGCAAATGTAGACCATCTGACAATACACCCAACGGAACCTACATCACAGAAATGAGCCGAGTTGTCAAGAATTTAATATTGACCCTTACATCCCGTCGGCTTTTTCTGTGAGAATGTTGATAACCAGTTTCTTGTCCGCCGCTTTCCACCTTTTGTTTTTTGGGTTCGTATTAATAACTGACTCGATGTACTCTTCGATGTCTCTCTTTTGTCCGCTTTCGTCATGCAGGGAGACAGTGTTGATAACCAAAGGATCGAGAACATCCTTGATGTCCGTTTCGGCCGGCTGGTCACGCATACGCGTAGATTCGGAATTTCTGATTTGATAAGCTCTTCTATCAGGTTTAGGACTTCGTCGCGGGGAGATGGGATGGACGTTCCGTTCGGCATTCATCCAGGGCGTCCACGATTAAGTAGACGGGCGCATGTCCAGGGAGACAGAGTAGGTCCTTTAAACATCCTGCAAGTACATCGTCGCTGGGATGACGCAAACCGTTGGCGTGTTCTGAGTACAAATTGGATAGAATATCAGAGTAGGAGTCGGATTGATGACAAAGCTGGACCAGGAGGGACGAGAGTAGTCCGCGTAGGTCCTTCTTTTGATCTTCCCTAAAATCGCAGTAAAAGAACGCGAGTGACGCAAGCCCCACTTTCCTCATGCCATCGACGTCCCCGATGATTGGGAGCTGCCAACAGATGAGTTCTCCGGATAGGAATATAAAGAGGTTGGCGTACCAAAGTACGCTCTTTCCTGCACCCGCTACAAAAACGGAAAGTTTCAGTCTTTAGAGAGGCATACGGGATGGGCGTTAACGGACGTTTCCCATGAACCCATAGAAGGGAACCCGGAGCCTCAGATGCTTTCCATTCCGAGTACGTGTTGCCCTGAAGGAACCATGCCGCAGACCCGCGGTGGCATGACTTGCAGGCAATGTTCTGGTTCTTCCACGGGTCGGGGGCGACAGCCATCTTCGAATACCCTGCTCCAACTTGTCGCCTGCCAGATAATCTCAGTGATTCCGGTCAGCAATCGCAACAACGATAAATGACTGACGTTTTGATTGTTCATGTCGCTTGCGAGTTTCTGCATGATTTCTAGTGCTAGGTCAGACACTGGAGAGTTCTTCATTGTGGCCTACAGGACATACCGAGCGCATCCCGGACATGGTCGGCCGAGGCTTTGCCATCTAATCGGAAGAATACTTAAGACCATGCGATAAGCCTATGGGCTCGCTTACCGTCCATCACCACCCTCATATTCTGGAAAAGGCCATAAACGACTTCGAGGGTCTGCGCCGCAGTTATCCGAGCCTCATCCTGGGTAAGCCGATCTAACCTCTGGAGTACTGCCTCGACCTCCTTCTCTCCGAGAAGTTTCTTAACAAGTTTTCCTACGTTGTATTGAGTCTAATTATATATATATTACCGAACACAGACTCACTTGACTTTCCCTGCTTTATCTGTTTGGTGACCACCGCGAGCGTCGAGAGCAGCTCCACGAGTATCTTGACAATCATCTCAGTCATCCCGACTGTGGGAGGGATCTTGGTATAAATGTCGAGGCGATGGAGGAAATGTTCAATTGACTCGAGCAAATCGATCAATACATCGTAGCTGTCAATGACGCCCTTGACCGCCTGATACGTTTGGGTGTCACCGAAATGTGCAGTAAGGAACGAAAGAAAGGCACATACGGAGAGCAGGACAGCGAGTCCTGTGTGTATCGCGGTCACAGGCCGGAGATTCTATAGAGTGAGAGATTTAGGGAGATCAAAAGCCAGTCAACGTCTGGGGACGTACCAGGCCAATATCCCGACCAAAATTTGCAGCGGCAGTTAGTTTATACAGAACTGATACGGAATTCTTGAGAAGCTTCATGATTTTGTCTTTCCCGCGGAATTCGCTGAAGGCCTGTGTTTGTTCACGAAAAACGTCAGTAACGGACTCGACGGAGACACAGTTTTGGAGCTGTTCGGCGAGTGGATGTTTGGCCAATGCGATGCCCGTCTTCTTTTCATAGTCCTCCAAAGCGGCCTCGAAAAGCGCCTGTAAACAAGAAGGTCCTGACTGTTCACTCATGTCCGATGTGGGGAAGAAAGTGGGATCGTGGGATTGAAAAGGGGAGTAGGTTCGCTAGAGGCTATGATGGGGAGATTGTGGGATGTGGGGGTAGAGGGTTGAAATGCAAAAATGCGCAACCTGTCGCTTATCGATGAGCGGCGAGCGTGATACTAAGCGCTCTGCCACAACCATGTTCGCCCGACGGAGAAATGTTGTATTCGAGTATCATGCACAGCAGGAAATGGCAGCAGGATTCCTCAATTACAGAGCTGTTACTTTGGGCGAAGCCCTCTAATATATGCGGTATTTAACGCCGTGCCGATATTCGATCGAATAAGTTTATATATTAATAGTTCACACACGTCCGTATTCGTACTGTAATTCAAACTGGTTGTCTGTCCTCTAGAATACCTACTGAAAGAATCTCACGTTAGAAACACCCCATATCCGGGGGAGGAAACGCACCAACTCAGAGTCCGATCTTCTCACTGGCGCAGAAGGATTAGTCGGGGATGATGGTCCCCTGCGCTTGGAGGATGATGGTCAGGGCGCAGCCCCAAATACTCTGCGAAGAACACCCGAAAGATGAGGTTCCATGCACGCAACGTTGGGAGATCGAGCGCCGTCGCATCGTCCTATACACGACATCAACATCCAATCAGAATAACCAATTTAACGCGGGAGAATGATGAACTTTGATACTCACGCCGAGGGCATGCCACACGTTTGGGAACGGCTCCGTGATGACATGTAACACACTCACGCCACGATGCAGAAATGGGAGATGATCATCTCCCATGTATGCCAAGCTAACATCCCCTGCCGTGCGCGTCCGGAAAAAGCTACCACCGAGCGCAGCGGCATCAAGGATGCCTGCGTCGCGGAGGCGCGTCTCGGCGTTGACGAGGACATCGAAGAGCCAGGCTGTGTCAGGGTAATAGGAACGCACGGTCGGGTGTGGCGCGCCGAGGAGGTCGAGAAGGACTAGGTGCTCGATCATTGAGAGTGGTGTTGTGGGTGTTGATGCGGAGATGAGGCGGCGCTTTGAATGTGGGGGCAGGTACGTCGACGCCCATGTTTCGGCGAGGTGTCTGTATGGGAAAAAGAAATGGGAGAATCGCATGAGCGGAGGAGGGGAGGAAGAGATAGAAGGGACAGACTTTGCACCGTAGATGGAATCTGCGGCCGTCCAGGATATGAATGCCTCCTCGCCATCGAAGAATATCAACTGCAGTGTCGTTTCAGCCATATAATCGTCTATGTCCTCATCTTCTAGACCCAACTCGGCTTGTTCTATTCGTCTTGCGCGAGCATCGAGTAAAGGGTCAAGCGTTTCGGCGATATCGAGTATGATGGCGCATGGTGCGGCTGAGTCGGTTGCCCCGACAAACTACTACACAATGAGTGAGAGGAACAAGGGGGGGAGGGGAAGGTTGGCGTGAGGAGAGAACGACGGGAAGTAGATGGACATGCCTGGTTCTCGGGGTAGGAAGGGAAAAACTTGCTGTCGAAATGAGCGGCCAAGACAACGCGCCTTGGTGCGTCTGGGTCCTTCGTCGCGATCACGTTGGTGAAGTTTTTTGGGCCATATGGTGTCGCGGCACGAAATTGTCCTCTTCTATGTGCCAGTTGAGGTTGCGGAGCGTCGAAATGATGTAATTTCGAACAAGCGTGTTTTTTCAGTGTCGGCTGAAACGCCAATCAATGGGTGCAAAATAAGCACAGATAGCGGGTAGTGTACGTACCCGGTCTGGGGATTAAGATCTTTTGGAGGTGGGAGTAGGGATCAGATGCGTCGAGGTTTTTCGTTGCATCTCGCATATTTGCCAAGTCTGCGAGAGCGGAGGAGGAGAGCGGTGGGAAGGCACGTTCACCAGGGAGGCAGCACAAGGTGAGAGTATTGCATGGCTGAGCAGCAATACCCCGACCAACAGCCATGGCATCAGCATCGTTGTTGGCGGGACACACGGGTGTCTCTTTGTAAAAGTAAAAGCCCAGCGCCACCAAAATGGTTCGACCCGGGTTCGAACCGGGGACCTTCTGTGTGTTAGACAGATGCGATAACCAACTACGCCATCGAACCGCTTCAATCTTACGCAGAGTGAATTGTCCAAAGGACAGGCTCAGCTTCATCCCTCTTGGACTGCTACCATGGCTATCTTTGGCCTCTGGGTATGTCTTTCTGTTTTATTCACTGGAACAAAGCTCTCGAGCTTGAAAAGGTGATAAACAAAGCCGGCGGGCTCGTCTATCAGCGGAACTTTGCCGGTGTGTTTGCACTGCTCTGTCTTCTGTGCCTATGCTAGGTCGTCTGGTTCAATCCCCTAGTTAGATGGTCTCGCGCAACTCACGTCCAACGAATATCTCGTCCTTGCGGGCACACTGCATGGTATACATGCTATCACGAGCCGACTCTCCCCGACGGGCGCGAGCTCCGGCGCGCAGGTAATCGAGGCGGAGACGTTTAAGATGACGATTCTCCTTACTCCTACGGGTCCGTACCTTCTTTCCCATCCAATAGATTGCTTCTAAGTATGACATGTTCGCGTCCGCACAGGCACAAAGTTTGTGCTGCTGACATCCCTCGCGGAACCCTCAGCGAACACGGTGCTCCAGAAGGTGTATGAAGCGTATGCGGACGCGGTGATGAAGAACCCATTTCACACGCCTGAAATGCCAATACGGTCAGATGGGTTTGATACGAGGGTTACAGCACTCA
This sequence comes from Russula aff. rugulosa BPL654, assembly GCA_022496225.1. NCBI lineage: Eukaryota > Fungi > Basidiomycota > Agaricomycetes > Russulales > Russulaceae > Russula > Russula aff. rugulosa BPL654. Next base: position 25,576 of record WTXE01000254.1, on the reverse strand, counting down.
TAGGGACGGGGCACACATAGGCGTCCCAGTGTATGCAGCGTAGATGACGACTGAGATTACCTAGCAAAAGATGAATCTCAACATCATACAGGGTTAATGTGTATGTGAGTAAGTTGTGTAATGAGAAGTGACATTAGATACTGCGAAACCATGTATACACTCCCTTCTCCTTCCCACCAAGGCCTCAAGGCCTCAAGACTCTTCTAGCAAATAGCTATGAGCGGTTTCACACTCGAGACTTTTTTGAATCGCAGTGCCTCCACGCCATCCGCCTCCCGACCCAACGCAGCACCACCCCCATAACCCTCTCGTCCGGAATCTTCGCCAACCGTGCGACCTCAGCACGCATATAAGCCGTCAGGACGAGCATTGTCTCCGGGAACCGCACATACGCGTCCCTATGCTCCGGCCCAAAATCGTGCACTCCGGACCCATCGTCCCGCCTCTCCTCGCGCGTCCGCTCGGTCTCACTCATGCGCTCCTGGTTTACCGCGCGTCGGAATTCGGGCATCGGCGATGTCGGCGACGAGTGCGATGGCGATAATGCTAGCGCAAAACCCTGTGCGCCTCGTGCCCCGAGAAGGTTACGCCATATTGACCCGGCTAACATGGCGTCAGAGCCCTGTGCGAGCGCAAGGTCCAGCGAGAGGCCGAGTCCGGCCCATTGCTCGCGGAATATCTTCATTTGCTTCGTTACAAGCGCCTCAGGAGCGCGGCCGCGCTTCTTGATAGTCGTCGCGTCAGGCGACGTTGAGGGGCTGGAGTTGTAGAATGATGCTGCGGGCGGAGGTTTTGTGGTAGATGTTGTGGTGCTAGTGTTGGTAGAACTTGCAGGCGTGAGTTGAGGGCGCGGTTGGAGAACCTGTCGGACGCGGTCCTCGACGTCGAGGAAAAAGTGGTCAATAAGTCCTTGGACATATGCTTGTCCATGCGGAGCAGGGAGCGCGCGTAGTCGCGTCGTAAGTATCCACACATGGAGGTTCGTCACTGTGAACCAAGATTGAAATGTCGGAGGAAGATGGCATTCTATCATTTCCGGAGGGTCACCAAAAAGAAGACAAGTTTATCCGTTTGTCAGATGAGGAGTGGGAGAGGAGGGATAGCATACATACCTTCGGCCCAAAATGCGTTGTCCTCATCCGCGCGACCAGAGCAGAGTTGCTCGTACAACGCCAACGCGCGACGCGCAGCAATCTGCTTTGAGCTACCATACCCAAGCCCACCGAATACCTTGAGGAAAACCCTCATCGCCATTGGGGATTGCTTCAACTTACGCGTGAGCCATGACGGTTCTCGCGTTGGCTCCTTTTCGTGCTGGTATGGTTTTGAAGGACCAGGCGTCGGTTTTGGTGTGGGTGTGTGTGCTGATGCATATGGCCGGATAGTGTGCACATGTAGTTGAGTAAGGATGGGACGCGAAGGGCGTAAAATGACGCGCTGCATCAAAAACTGCCGTGCGCCTGAGTACAGTACTGCTCCTAACGGTGGCGGATTTTCTCCGGGCCGAATCGGATACGGAGTGGCATCAGGCTAAAAATATAGTAGCCTTGTCGCCCTTGGTTTGAAACCTCTTGTCGCTGAACTTCAAGCTTCAAGTTGGATAATTAGGCCGCCTCCAAGTGCACCTAGCAACACCCTTCATACTTGTATTCCCTTACATATATGAGGGTTAAGGCGCATCCTGTATGCACCTTCACCTTCATGTATGTAGCGGGATATCCAAATATTGACTCAAAAAGAAAAACTCGGCCTCATACAGAACCTTGCTGTATTTCCCTCAACTGCTTATGTGCTCGACCTCTTTGCGTATTGAGGCTAACTCCAATGTCCTATACGCACGGTAAACGTGTTTTTTAACTCTTCTGGTGAGTCAAGATGGCGATCCGGTACGTGAACGCAATATGGGAGACATGATAGGATTGTGGGTGCCTAACGATGACCTTGCAGCTGCGCATGACTCAATCGGTAGCTGCGTGTACTTTTACATGGAAATATCGACGAACTGGACCCTTCTTTGGCCCTAATTTTACGTACATTGGGTGATCGTGGCTCATTTTCAGACACCCCAGAGGCCAGAGAATACGGACTTTCTGGCTCAGTATATGAAGTGGATGTAACTCCTTTGTCTATTCGTGCTTTCTCACTGCCCTGTGTCCTCTACAAGCTTCGACATATGTATATCTTTTATTACGCAGTCACACCTATATTAGACTTCTGAATTCGACATTCCATGTTTACTTATAGTTCAAGATCACATAGCTTCAACAACAAGAGACACCACGCGTCTGGAACACCAGACGTTCACGGTCACTAATCAAGACACCTAACCTTCAGACCCATCCAAGGGTACATGTGACTTTTTGCCATAGGCACCATCAGCACGAGAGGTTTTCTAGTGATGCGTGTTTCCGGAGTCTGCGGAGGTAAGCTGAATTCAAAATTCTCGAGCAGGATTGCGGCGATGGCTAGCATCTCAATAATGCTATTAAAAGTGGAAATTAAGACGGGGCATTCATGAGGAAAAGTAAATATAACATACGCAAATCGCCAGCCCAAACAGCCGCGAACCCCTCCAGCTATTCAAATTTGCAGGCATGTGTCATTATGTACCCGTAATCATATAACTTGATCATCGACATACAAAAATTCAGACTGTGAAACAGAAAAAGGTGAGCGTTTCTAGGACTGCAATGAACTAAATGAACCACAATGCTTACAGGTTCGCGTACAGTCCTACAGCGATCTGTTTCTCTTTATCGACATGACGGAACCTCTCAGGGTTCCACTCGCCTGCATCTTCGCCCCACACTTTAGGGAGCCTTGATTTTCCATTCTAAAGAGACAGCTCGAAGACATCTGAAATAGCCACTTACCGACCGTATGAACAAAATGACATGTCGATATGTGTACCCTTGCGTACGGGAATCATCGAGATTACTTTGTCCGACTTCGTCACGATGGGGAACGCCAGCGGGATGACATCATCATGAGCAGCCACCCTTGAAAGCTGCCATACGATAGGATGCAGCCGCATTGACTCCTGATGGGAACAAGTTGAAGTATGACAGACGCGGGTACGGACAGGCACAAGCAGTTGACTACATTACCTTCAGCGCGGCAAGCATTGTTGACATGCCTTCGAGATCGGTGATCGAGAAGTCTCTAGCGCCAATGCGGGCCCGTACGGCCGCAATCTCCTCGCGAATCTCCTGGGCCGACTCGGGATGTTTCGCAAGCTCCCAGAGGAACCACGTCAACGAATTGGCAGAGGTATCGTGTCCGGCGAGGAGAAGAGTTCTGCGACGCGTCAGACGACGAACAGGATCGCATGCCAGTCTCGTGACTCACCCAATCTGGTCTACGACTTCACCGTCAGACAGCTTGGTTTTCGGGTCTTCAGAATTATTGGCACGCAGAAGAACGCTCATGATATCGCGACCGTCGCCTTTGACGATACTCTTATGCACAATCCCACGCGAGACCTCCCGAATACTGCTCAAGTAGTTCCGGAAGCGACGATATTCCCGTCGCGGTATGTAGACTAGAAGGTCGAGGATAGGTTCTGGAAGGTACCGCCAGAACGATTTGAACAGCGCATCGAGAGGACCATGGTACAGAGAGTCGACACTGTATGGGGTGCGTGCATGCTCAGTGAGTTCCCCGAGTCTGGTAAAAGCCTGTCTACACTCACAAAAGGGTCTCATACATATGGGTCACCGGATTTTCTGAATTATCTAGGGCCCCAAAATCGAAATCGAATCCGGCTAACCCATCACATTAGCTCATTAGCGGTATTTCGAGGTCGGGGAGCCCACCCTCGCCGATGATATCCAGTGTCGCTCTTGACAGCCACTCTGATAAATTGAGGATCGGTTCATGGTTTTTGTCTGTGGCAATTTCATCCTTCAACTTCTGCGCAAGCTAAAGTAAAGTGAGCCCGCCTGCCGGCTTTACGCTATTCATAGATAGGCCTCTTACCTTGGATGCAGTAACCTGGAACCGTGAGAGAAATGCCTTCAAATGAGGCACAGAAAATGCCCCGGCCATAACTTTCCTTTGACGCCGATGGATCTCCCCTACGAGTGGCTCAGCGGATGTGAGCACTATCAAGGTCATGGCTGTACTTGCCTTGTGTGGAGCCCACGCCATCACCGGTTAGCATCCGTATTGTGTGCGATGCGTCAGGGGATTTCGGAAAGTTATAGCCAGAAGTATGAAGAATGTACTGGAGTGCTTTGGGATCCGCCACCATCAGCCGATCCTCCTAAGGAAGGTTAGTGACGATAGAGCACAATAAGAGGGCAAGCCTAACACCCATGCAACCTTGAACGCGCCAAGCGGACCCATATTCACGCATCCATTTAAACTCTGATTCGCCTGTCTCCTTTTGGTATACGTATTCAGGCTGGTGACCTGAAAATCATTCGTGAAATGGGCATGTGCCAAGTCGGGATCATGGAGATCGAACCCAGCCAAAATGACCTCGATTCAGGTCCACGTAAATCATGCATGGCGGACTTTCTGCGGCGGACTAGAAAGAAAAACATTCCTAAAGAGAGAGAAAGATACATGGCAGGTAGGAGGAAGGTCAAGCGATTCGATTCCATGTTAGTTGGGGGAAGAGAGGATGGTGATGATGCGCTCCTTTCAGGTGGCTCTACTTATAGGAGAATCAAAAGATGAAATATTGTGGGTCGTATACGAGATACTTCGAGTGACAGATGATCTGATGATGAATGGTGATACGACATGATTAACACAATGAAGCTGTGCGGGGTAAAGCAAGACAACAATACCAAGGCATTCCCTCTTCCTGAAACGACTATAAACATTTCTAGAGTCGATCCAGTTTGATATTCCCTCCAAGTCATCATTTGAGCGCATGACAAATCATGATGTGCCAAGCGGTGGCATGGGCATAATATGTAGTGCACGACTCGGAGCCTGGGAAACATAGTTCAACCGAACCCCATGGACATCCTGGTATGGCAGGCAGTGACCTAGGCTAGCATTGTGCTGGTTTCAAGGACTTCACCGTTGTAATGTAACGACGCCACCAGATACACACGGGTACTAAGGTCCTTGCTAAGGTCAGCTACAGATAGAAATTAGCATGATTTCGAACAAGTTTATCCGAAGAACTTGTAAACAGCACGCACGATAGATGACCCGAATAATCAGATTAAAAAACGGCACAAACATACGACCTTTAAAAGTCATATCATAAAGGTATCGTGTTGAGGCTTGACGCGATACGGTCCCGGGAGATACTTTGCAATGGAAAGCACGGAATGCACCCTTTCAGGACGTGGAGCGAATTCGAAGTGGGTCGGGACCTAAACTTGAAGCGATATGAATGTATACTGGGGAGACCGCGAAGCATGGAATTCCCCCTTTCAGGACTAAGGCGAAACCGAAAGCGGGTCAGGACCTGGGGTTGAAGAGCTGAGGGGCCAACACTGGGAGGGCAGAAAGGTAGAATTGAAAAGGCAACCGCCGGACAAGAGTCCCGCATGCTTGAGACGTAAAATCGACCAGAGCCCAAGGATACAGGATGACAAGACAAAGAATAATGAATGCTTCGTCCGAGATTCGAGATGGTGAGACAAAGGAGCAGATGTCACTAGTACTCTGTGGAACCAACTCGGCTCATTGGAAGGCCGATCTTTGCTCCTTCCTGAGATGGTCTAGGCATCTGCTCCTTTGTCTCACCATATACCTGCCTCAGGTGCGTTTCTAGTTAGTAAAAAAGGGAGATACTTCGAGTTGTTATCAACATTGGCCTTCACAGAGCCGTTGAACAGAAACCCGACGCCGGGCGTTCGCCCAGTTGGCCGTGAGAATTTTCCCGTACACATGACGCGGCTCTCATCATGGGCCACATCTACGAAGCTTATTATTTGTACCGTGTTTTATCATCCTCAACAACTCCTTCGCTGATTGATACCATCACCAATCACCAGAAATGTTCCTTGTCGCCTGTTTACGGGAGGTTCCTTACCTACCAGTGCGCAGTCTCGATCTGTCCATATATTCCAGTCTCGACCCCACGGTTCAGCTTCAAGTTCAAGCTTCAAGCTTCAACTCCCAACGATATTACCCCGCTCTCAAAGTTGATATATTTCTGCTACACCAGCCGTAGCCTATTTTTGAATACCCCGGTGGCCGGGTTTTCAGCCCCATCCCTCCAGGGTATTGACATTAGACTCCTTGACCTGTGTTGGCCCCCTGTTGTGTACCTCCCTCGGAGATAGAGGAACATTAACACACCGCTCACTGGCCTTCCAAGCATAGGCTTTCCTCATCGCTCTGTTAACGCACTCAGACAGTACTCGGACTACAAGACGTGTTGCAAATTGGGTTCAGGTCCGAGTCTTTACATAATAGTCACTGAACAGTGCGCTCTCTACGAGGCTTACCCCATGGCGTGGGTTTCTTCAGTACTTCCCAGTGTCAAGGTGCTCCGGACAGAAGGCGAAATGATATCACGCGTGTCCTCCATCAAGATCACCGAGAGCTCTGCAACTTTACGATTTTTTCCCGCATTCGAAGAAATCGAGCTGGACAAGAACTTATCGTTGACTGATGAGAGCCAACGTGGACCTGAGCTGGCGGCTTTCCAGCCAGATGTCTCTGACTGCACGCGAACGAAGATGCCGCCCGCGGTCCGGTCAAAATTTTCTTCTCCCCGTAGTTAGAGTTAGACCTAACGTGGATGATCCCCTGTAGTGTTTCCAGATCGCGGCGACGATGGCTCATCCCGTTTCGGTGGTATGAGGCCTCTTAATCTGTAGTATCATAAAAAGCAGATTGTTCTGGGCGGAGTTCGAGTATTTCAGTGATGATCTTTACCTGTATTACAGTACATCACGCGCTGAATATAATGAACTGTTCGAGTTGGATTGTCAACTCGGGGCGTTCGAGATCTCTCCTTGTGTTAGTGTGTTGGTCTATTCAACATATTTGAATATCCATCGACACAAACCAAGTATAACCGAACATATTACCTTGCCCAATTGCCAACTAATCACCAGATTATAAAGCTATAGCAGCAGAAACGACAGCGTTCCACTTTAGCGCTTTACAGCAATCACCGATGATCTCAGTTGACTCATGTGAGACTTTTCTCACATCCAAGGATGGCTGAGGCCAAAGTAAAATCGACAAGACCAGCCTTTCGCTACGAGTCCCTCCGAAACCGGGGAAGGTGGGTCGCGACTCGCGAGTTGCTCGAGCTCCCTAATTGGACGGCGAAGGAAGGGCATATACCTTTCTCGTCGCCTTTTCTTTCCCTATGCAGTATGCGTGATTCTGTTGCTGGCCTCTTCGTCGCGTACAACCTCGTCAAGGGTAACCGAACCGGGTAAACCCGGCGTCCGTTCTTCCCCAGGCCCATTTTGCCCTGTAGGAGATTCATTCCACCCTAGATTCCTTCGTTTCTGTAGGTAAAACCTGCATTCTCCTTCAAACAAGCCCCTCTCTAGCCCTTTCCGCTGCATTTAAAAAGATCCGTTGTGCCCAGTTGTGCCTTTGGACAATCGATTTTCCCACGACCGATCTCCGTTCTCGGGTCACGGTCAAGATCACGTTGTGCGTTTTCAGCCGAATCATTTGACCAAACTTCATCATTACACCGCACGACAGCATCAAATTCATTTCCCCAACTAACTCGAACTTGTCGGACTCCGACATTGACAGAGAAAACCATTGAGCTCTGAACGAAGCAGACTTTGAGTGCTTCCTGCCGCACTGTGACCTTCCACTTCCATTAAATCCAGTCGTTATGTGACTCGTCAACGTGTCAACGTGTCAACTGCAGCACCACTACCGGCTCCGCGTATTCGTGTTCTTTTTTCCGGAGTGTCTCTGACTCGACTTGGATCTCGACGTCCACCAGCCTGTGATCCGTGCTCTAACCCCTATCATAGAGCCGACGTGCACAGCGAAATCGTTTTACCATGGTAATTGAGCATCCTCTTCGGTACTGGCAGTTAAATCTCATGGACTGAAAGATCTAGAGTACCCGGAGGTCGGAGACTGTAATGAAGGACCGAGGTCGTAACTCTCCACCCTCGTTCGTGCTCTCACTTCTCTGTATTGTGGAAAATGCTCATAAACGCCATCCGGGTTTCCTTTGTTACCTTCACATCGAGACCTTTCTTCTCATAGGCGCCTTCATTGCGTGAAGATGAATAGAAGCTAGACCCGTTCACCGAATGCATATAATATATGGTCATCTCATCATATATTACACGAGTGCTGGACCCAGGCCCGCTTAAGTTAGGTAGTCCTGCAGCCATTTCTGTGTCGGGATTACGGACAGGCTGACGTCTAAGCGCCATTGTTTATGTCCGCCAGTAATCCGTCCATGGCTTATCGCCGAAGTTCATATTACAGTAGCGTCGCTGCGGTGAGTTGACCCAGGCATGCGCGACGATGTTTGCGCTCTTGTGTACCTCCCTTTCTGATTTTGGATCTAATACCACCTTTTGACAGCCAGAGTCGGGCGTGTAATTTGTAGCACGTGTTACATCCACGTATCGTATTGGGGTCGCATGTTCGCCCCACATTTCTATCACTGACTCCCGAGCGATTCCACGATAGTTCACAGTCTCACCATAAAACAGCTGTCCGCATCAAGATGTATGCGCTTTGCCGGTCGCCGTGGTCAGCCGCACATTGAACTTCGGAACAGCTACTTACGGTTGTACCGACGATACGGCCTCTGCCATGTCGGCAAGGACGCCTCACCCATAATTGACAATCTAGAAGCGATACCTTCTTGGCTGACGTGAGACGTAATTATACGACGGGAAATCCAAAGGCCGGCTTTGTCCTTTGTCTTCTCGTAACCCGGCGCCCTCTACTTCCTACTAGGGTACATTTCTTTCCAGAATGAGTCGAGTTGGCCTTGGTCTCACAAAGCTCTGGATGCTCTTTCCATTGCATGAGTTCCGGAAACTCTGGGCTAGAGGCTAGATGAGGCATCGCCCCTTTCTTGTATCGTGAAGCGAGTCATACCGGCGCCGCATCGACGTGGATGTCCTTAACTCCCATAAAAATTACTATCGCCGATAACACCCTTTCAGAGAGCGATTTCTTGAAGACTTATAAAAAGGAGGCATAAGCTGGTAGTACGCTATCCTCAGAACCGTCGAGATGAATACTCTGCTCAGCCTAGCTTGTCTCCTGGTGGCTGTGATGGCGCACGTCACCTATGTCTACTTTCGCCGTCGAAACTCCTTCTTGAGGAAACTTCAAGGACCAGAATCGACGTCATTTTTGCTGGGTGAGTACCTCGACTTATTCCCATTTGTGCTCATCCACTCATGCAGAACCATAGGGAACGAGGGTGACCTCCGTTATCAAAATGAAGTTGGAGACACTGAATTCGAGTGGATGCGGAAATACGGTACTGCATGGCGTAGACGTGGGCCACTAGGGGTGAGGGTCCTTTGAGGGTCACATGAAGCCTCACTATCTTATGCAGGGATGCGCTCGAAGGTAGATCATCTTTCACTAGCAGACCCGAAGGCTTTGCAATATATTCTCCACACGTCTGGTTATCGCTTTCCAAAGGGACGAGAGGCCAACCAATTCATCAAGCTCATTGTAGGCCCAGGAATTGGATGGGCTCACGGTACGAGGATCTTAGTGCTTCCCCGCTTCCATTACAACCACTCATTCACTGTAGGTACGGACCATCAACGCCAGAGGAAGATCATGACTCCGGCATTCCATGCCCCTCAGCTTAGAACCTTCCTTCCCTTGTTCCTGAATGTGGCGTTGAAGGTAGGACATCCGCGTTGACTTGGACATACTTTACACGTATTAAAGAAGTTATCTGCGGCTCTCCATAGCTGACCCAGAAGTGGAAGGACGAAGTCATTTCCTTGGACCCCACGGGAGAGCCTGTTATCAATGTGACCACGTGGCTCTCACGCACAGCCCTGGATATCATCGGCGAAGGTAAATCCTTTGCTTCTATCAAGTTCTGTGACAACAGTTTTTACATTATTCCATGCGTAGCTGGTTTTGACTTTCACTTCGGCTCCCTTAACGGCGAGAAGACCCAGCTAGCAAGCCTATATGAGAACCTGTTGTAGGTTGATGCGCCTTGCGTCTGTATTCAAATAGATGACAATACTGGACAGCATCGACTCGACACTCTATCCCTCTCGCTTCGACCTAGTTTTCAAGTCACTGTGGTGCTATATCCCAGAGCCATTGCTCCACTATGTCCGCTACCTCCCTTTTCGCGAGTACCTTCGGTTCCGCACATTTTTGGACTTTTCGGACAGCTTTTCGCGCGGTATTATCAGTGAAAATAAAGAGAAAAGTGACGGAAAGGACATGATGAGCGTCCTTCTGCGCGCGAACGCGTCTGAAGACCCCAACAACAAGATGACTGACAGTGAGGTCATTTCCCAGATAACGTGCGTTATTATTTCCCTTAAAATGACTAATGTCGTTGCTTGCTCACGGCTTCCCCGTATCAGTACACTGCTCCTTGCAGGACATGAGCCCACGCAAACTCCTTAACTTGGTTCCTTTGGGAGGTTGCAAAACATCCACAGTCTCAGGAACGTATCCGGGAGGAGATCGCAGAGTTCCGTAGGCGGAGGGGAGAAATCCCGTTCTCTGCTGTGGATCTTGACAATATGACATACACACAAGCTGCTTTGAAGGTAATGCTATGCCGTTTCATAAAACTCGCCTCCTCTGATTATCGATCCTTCCTGCTCAGGAGTCAATGAGGCTGCACCCCATCATCTGGATACTTCGAAGAGTTGCGGGAGACGACGACGTGATCCCTTTGGGCTTCCCTATCACAACGAAATCAGGCGAAGAAATAACGTCTATCCCGATTAGAAAAGGCACCCCCATCGACATTCACATTGACGCATATAATCGGTGAGCTCTAATGGCGTCATGATATATGAATGACTCACATGGTCCGGACAGCTTGCCCCAGATTTGGGGTCCAGACAGTGAGGAGTGGAACCCTGAACGTTTCCTCGACTCCGAAAAGAAAGCAAGCTCTGTGGGCGTGTTCGCAAACTTGTAAGTGATATATGGTACCAGTGTACACCGATCTGACAAATTAAACTTCTCAAAGGTTGAACTTTTGTGAGTTTTATATGAGTACTCTTCCTTGTTCCCCTCATCTGACGTATCGAACAGCTGGAGGCCTTCGCGGTTGCATTGGTTGGCGATTCTCGTGAGTCCATCCTGCCAAATACCCTATCGCCTGAGGTATGTGGACCGAACTGACGAGATAATGACTGCAGCGTTCTTGAATTGACTGTCCTTGCGACGACCCTACTCGAGAACTTTGAATTTTCCCTTCCGCCCCAGACCGAGAAGACACGGATCTATCGCAAGCCAAGCGCCGTTATGTACCCTATGATAGAAAACCAGCCAGGATCTTGGATGGGATTGGTTGTCAAGGCGCTGAAATGAATGAAACCAATTCAATTGTCGGTGTACTGGGGTTGGTTGATCTATACTGTTCCTCGTTTTTGCTTACTACTATGTCTTCTACAAACGCTGCCAGTGATGGAAATGAGAACGCTGAATGATTTACTGTGATTCTCAGCTTGTCCAGGAACAGTGCTAAATGCCGTCTTGACTGTAAAGGTTGATTCATAGACGGCAATTCGGTTTAAGCATGTCATACAGTACGCAAATCTCTCCGTCAAAAACCGGAAGGGACTAAAGTACGTGTTCCAATGACTTCTTTCGGGGTTCCTCACCACGTGCGCATTCATATTCACCAATATAGATATACTGCATGTCTCCGTGGTTGCAGTCTCATCACCAGTTGAGCGGATCGCCTCTACCCGTCGCATGCAAATAGAATGGGGCCCCGACATGCGATGATGCCCCCCATCCCTTGATAAGAAGCATTAATTTTATACGGTATTCGCAGGTATCGCCGCGGGGGAAAGCTCATCCCAAATAAGTTAGCCGAGTCAGGAAAAAAAAAGAACTCTTTGGAAGAATGACACGGGATTCTGACGGACGACCCACATTTACTTGACGTGAAATACGATGTCAAAGAAGGTACAGTAGCGCCTTCGCATTGCGGCGGGCGTGATTGGCCCCCCGAGGTCCACTGCCAGACTTGGGGAGCCTTTGAAGAGCTTCGGAGTGGCCGCTACGCCGCCGGCGTAGCCTGAGCCCAGCCTAGCCTAATGTAGTATTTAGTTAGTCGACTGCAGACAGCCGCAACCCCTGCTTTCTGAGAAGACAATAACTGAAGAAGACGCCCGATGTACTGTATTTGAAGGTTGACATTTAACGCTCACCCACCTGTAAGTTACAAACGATACGGGGACGCATGCAACAGATCAACGGAGAGTTTGATACTGCTCTGAACTAACAAGCGTATTAACGGATCAGAAAAGTCCCATTCCCGTGTTTTGGCAGTACTGTAATAGGGACAAGGGCCAGGGACAGTATCGCGGACGGGGGGGGAAAGCAACCGTCCCCTATTTCTCTGCGAATTCTCCCATTGCCAGAGAGCCGTGACTGATGGAGGCTGTGCCGCCCTGGTCTTCGATATTAACAGAAGGCTTCACCAGCGTCTCGTCTGATATGAGCAAGCCGCCAAGGGGAAAAAAAACGAAAAAAAAAAGTGGAGCGGGTGAGCGGAATGCGCGGGGCATCTCTCGCACTAGAGTACTGTAGCTTGTCAACCCGTCGTAGCACAATCGCGGAGTCGTTGAAATTGAAAGGTTCGGGGGGGTCCGGATGTGTTGTTCGGGGATTTACACAAGCGAAGCACGCGTGACGCGGGCCCGCGCCCGCGTGGTTCGTGAGATTTTGTAAATTGTCATTTACGTTACTACAGTATTGTTGACAATTTGTTGTAGCACAGGTCCAGGGGTAGAAAAAAAATAACAAAAAATACGACGGGATGATGTGGAGCAGATACAGTTGTGAATAGTGGGTCAGATCTGGGGCTTGAAGAGACAAGGCCAGGGAGGGGGGAAACAAACCCACGCGGCGGTCAAGACTTTCGTTCCAAGTCTTCTAAAGGGACGGTTGGGGATGGACTCGGCGGCTGGGCTGGCGCAACACCCCATTCTGGTAACCCTTTTGGTCTCTCGATGCGTTTCGGTTCCCATTCTTCTTGACTCGTAGCACTCAGCTTCTACATACATGAAAAAAAAAAAAAAAAAAAATAAGAATCACATTTCACCAGATGGCGAAAAGAAAAAAAAAGGGAAAGAGAGAAAGAGGAGAGGAGAGAGACGGAAAGAAAGAAAGAAAGAAAAAGACTGACGAAATATTCCGCACGGGCGTCAAATCTCTTTCGATTTCGATCCAGCCCAAGCTCCTGTTCGCGGCTCATCTGAACAAAAAGAACAAAGAGGAAATGATGAACGATGAATAAAGATTATATCGAGTGAGTCCGAACCTGAGTAACCTTCTGGCTGTGCAAATCGTATCGCGTTTGTGTGAACGCCTGCAATCCAAACGATGCACCGACCATGACGAGAAGGAATGGAACCCCAAACAGCGCGGGGTGTTTCTTTAGCCGTCGATGGAGAGGCGAGCTGCTCAGTGGTCTAGAAGGAAATGTTGGCATTGGGTGTAAAGCAGCTTTGCTGCAACCTCCGACATGCAGTGCTTCAAGTGTGCTTCATCGTCGACACTCCGCCGGAAGGAGCGGCCACGTGCCCATCGCACGGAGCGCCGGACCGGCAGTGTGGTCCCCACAATTATTTTTGAACCCCCCAGATTCCGTTTATTACAGTAACCAACCCAGAGCAAAAGTTCCAAAAATGTCCATTATAAGACAGTGTACATATAAGACGTATAGAAATGCAGTGTGGGGTTGCACGTAGTAATAGGCCATGCCCAAACAACAAATAAACAACAAACAACAATATCAAGACCAAAAGAACATCCGCGCGCGAATAGACACAGTACAGTCAAACTCGATCGACCCTCTGTTATGCCCGCTCCAGCTGTCCAATGACCTCCGCCTCACTTCGCGCCTGCCCAAGTTCAGGATCAATCGCCGCGGCCGTGGTCACCTTGGGCGACTGCTCAGTAGTGCCCAGATGTGGATCGATCCCGTCCGCAGGCGCACCCGGCTGTGCAGGTGGTGGTGGTGGTGGAGGTGGAGGTGCGAACGTGCCGAATGGGGAGGGCGCGACGAGTGAGCGGTGGAAGCGTTCGCGGAAATCGTTCTGTGGAGGTTGTGGCGGTGGAGGCCGCTGTTGCTGCTGTTGTTGTTGTTGTTGCTGGCTTGGGTCTGCGGTGGGGTAGGGATGTCCTGCTGCTTGGGCATCGCCCAGTTCGACGGCTGCTGCGAACGTAGCGGGAGGTGGAGGAGCGCCCCCGAGTGGGTGGCCGTCGGGGGGTTTTCCTGCGCTTGCCGCGACTTGCGCCTGTTGTGCATAGTGTATCCGACGCTGTAGTTGGATTGATAGATAGAGGGAGAAAGAGGTTGATTGGGAAAGGGTGTGGCAGGAGAAAGAATGAGGAAAAGTACCTGGTGGTCCCATTGATCCCAAGCCTGCGCAATGATCGGTTCGAGAGAGGCGAGCTCCTCGTTGGTCATGGACAACGTGCGAAGTATATGCTGTTTGAGCAACGGCGCGCACGAAAACGAAAGCAACAGCGTCGACGCGAACGTCTGACCGCCATTATGGCCCGGCGTAAAAGCCGGATCCGGTTGACCGGGTATATGCGGAGGCTGCTGTCCCAGATCGTGCTGCAGCGCGCCAAACGGCGCGCCATCGGCAGCAGCGGCAGCGGCAGCGAGACGGTATTGAATGTCTTCGAGCTCTTGCACGCCGCCGAGCTCGTTTCCCATGTCGAGCCCGAGCTCGCGGAGTTTCTTCTGTTTTACCAACGCACGGTGTTTGCGTTGTCGTTCCCGTGCGGCTGTCCGTACGCGCTCGCGCCGCGAAAGCTCTGCGGGGGAGAGCTCCGTTGGCGGTGGCACGAAGGGCGGTTCCGAGGTTGGTGCGATGGCTGATTGAGGGGGGCTGTGTTGAGAGGCTGTTGAGGGTGCGTGATGGCGGCAATGACAGGCGGTGGTGGTGGTGGTGGTTGCTGCTGCTGTTGTTGTTGTTGGTGTTGTTGTTGTTGCTGGGCGGCGGCCATGCCTGCCAGGCCATTTTGCAAGATAGCGTTGCGATCGCGTTCTCGTTTTCTTCGTTGCCGCTCGGCTGCCTTTTCCCTCTTATGTCGCTGGCTGGGTGACTCATTTTCGCGTGAGCGCTTTGCCGAGGATGTAGGCATGGTTGGAAGGGTGTTCTGGGGGGCTGAGGGCTGCAATGCGGGATCCATGGATACAGTGGGCAAGTCAATTTATTGTGAATGGCCGGGCGGAGACCAGCCAAGAGGTCAACTAATGATCAGAACAATCACTGACACCGTGCTTTTTGGCTCCTTTTCGGATTGATTGAGAGGCGTCGAATCGGGGGTGACAAGGTCGTGACGGGTGAGTGACGGTAAGAGGGTCTGTCGCTGTCACATCGCTTTTTATACCCCATCATGCCGTAAGCACAGCCACTCTAAATGATATCCCGCTACACCCTATCCTTCTTTATCATACTCTCTCGCCAGGTCCCACTCCGATCCATTCTATCGGTATCCCTAGAAATTCTTCAATGAAACATACATACTTTTTGCAGTTATCGGGCAACTCTCCGTATGATGACGCGGCACCAATCGATGTCTTCCACCCAGGCAAGGTGACGTATGACACCTCTGCCGTCTTTAGCGTTTCCAGATTGGCTGTAGCCGAGCCAGATTAACTCAAAGTAAAGCCAAAGTAACAGAAAAGTCTCTGTCACAACTAACCGGGGAATCCGAGGAGTTCCTTTCCATCAACGAGGTATTTCACGGCTACTCTGATTTCCTCAAGGTCATCGAGAATGTCAAGCTTCGTCAGATTGAGCGTATCATAGCCATTGATTTGACATGAATGCTTCATCACGACAAGGTCCAGCCAACCGCAACGCCTCCGACGGCCGGTGGTCGTGCCGAACTCGCGCCCGATCTCCTGGAAGTGTACCCCGATGTCCTACCCCGCGGTAATATACATGAGATTGCAATTCGTTGATTGTCACATGAATTACGCACATTGAGTTGTTCCGTAGGGAATGGCCCACCACCAACGCGGGTCGTGTACGCCTTCATTACGCCAATGATTTTTCCGATACGACGTGGCGGAATGCCGAGGCCGGTGCAGATACCACCGACGGTCGTAGAACTGCTTGTTACGAACGGATACGTCCCAAAGTCGATGTCAAGCATCAACGCGTTCGCGCCCTCGACGAGGATGCGCTTCCCTGTGGTTAGCGCCTGGTGTATATATACGACGCTGTCAATGACGAAGGACGTAGCCTCTCCGCCAACACCTGTGAGGCTTTGAATTAAAACAAGATTGAAGAAGAGGATTGTGCGCCTGTGCAGGCGCGCGACCGATTCGAGAGTTTCACCTGGTAGCGCTTAATTTCGCCTTCGGTGTCATATTCAAAGTATCCGTAACGCTTGTACCGTCCTTCCACGATCTTGCGGAACTTGTCTGCGAAAGTGGGTCGAAGAGGTGGTGGACGCGTAGGCCTGAGCGCGACGCTTTCGCAGAGTAGGCGGGGCCGATGCCTTTCTTGGTAGTGCCGATGCTGTTTTTAGATTGTTAGCTACGCGAGTACGCAGAAAAGAAGAACCAAGACGGCGCACGATGATAGACCCAGCTCGACCTCTTTCAGCCCGTCGACGATCTGGTGGAAATCAAAGACGAGATGCGCGCGATCGGAAATGAAAAGTCTGCCAGTGGCATCCAGTCCTGTTCGGCGTCAGCTAGGCGAGTGTGTGCGAAAGACCGGTTGTTACCTTTCTCGCGCAGGGTGTCAAACTCGTCGAAGAAAGATGGGATATGCACGACGACGCCAGAGCCAACGATGCCCGTTACGGCAGGATTGATCAATCCTGTACAAGGAAGAAAGGGAAGGAGTTGTCGATTACCTGGCCACGAGGAGAGGGTAGAAATGACAGCGCACCGCTTGGTAGGAGGTGGAACGCAAAGGTCGTCTTCACGCGTTCGGGTCCGATAGGCACGATAATGGTGTGGCCGGCGTTATTCCCACCCGCGAATCTTGCACAGATGTCGATATCAGCAGATAGTATGTCCACGAGTTTGCCCTTGCCCTCGTCACCCCATTGCGCTCCGAGGACAGCGGTCACTGCGTAAACAAGCAATCATCGATTATCAGTGATACGGGCGTGGCACTACAATGAAGAAAATGGGCTTACCGCTCATAGTTGCTCGTGGGTAGGTATACGTCTATCTGGTTGTACGATGAAATGCTGGCAGATTTGAACGGTAGTAGAACTAATAAAGTGGGGGAGACTGTCGCTCGGACAGTTATCGGTAGGCAGGCACCGACCAAATCTCGGCTTTTCACTGGCAACTCTCAATTCTCGGTGGATTGCCGGTCCGCCCCGCATCGGTTTTACCATGGACCACTTCGATCCAGTCCAGCTGTGGACGACACTTTCGCGGGGACGAGGGTAAGAGAGTCCGGGGCTCAAAGAGGGTGCTTGGATTTGTGGGGGATTCCACTACGACATATGGTATTGGCAGTTCTTTTGTTCATTTGCACTACTCTCCTCATACAACTGCCTGCTTGATGCATGTTACACAATCGCAATTACACGCACGTACGTACGAGACCACACGGTCGATGATCCGCAAAAGGCGATACGGGGCCTCGACCCACCGGCGCGGCGGCCTTACACGAGCTATGTCGACCCGTTTGATAAACCGTCCTCCAATTCAACCTTCCTCGACAGGTTAACGGATCCTCGCACATAACTATATCCGGGCAGACAAAAGGGTGCGCTCCGCCTAGAGTTTATCTCGTGGAAGATCTGGAACTCTTCCATGCCAATTGGAGCTACCTCTTAGCACGCAGATGCAGGCAGGCGCAGGGCTGAACACGAATAAAACTCTAATTTTTTTTTTTCTTTTATCGCTTTCCGCGCCTGACTTGAAATCTTTCGCTGGCGCCCGCGCATTTACCCCTATCCTATCCCACCGCGGCCGTGCATACCCATTCACTTCTTGTCGTGGTCGCATCCGACCGCAGACGGACACACGGCATTCGCGCTGCCGCGAATGTCCCGCATCGCTTGCGCAAAATCCATTTTCCCGAACACACCTAGGAGCCTCTCGTCCGTCCTTTCATGCTCCACGGACATTATCGTGGGGTTTCTCCGAGTGACCCAAATTGTTGTTTTGTCTACCGGTGTCTGATCGTTCATTCACGATGGGGTGGAGTGGGAGAGAGAACAGGCAGCCGCCGATATGCCGCTACTTTCCGTGTGCGTGTGCGAGGGTGGTCCGGTTTTGTCTAGGTATTGTCGGAGCAGGAAATGAGAGGCAAGCGAATGAACCCACGGACACGCTATTGGTAGGGAGTCATACGGTCATCGATTGACTCATACGAGCATACAGTTCTGGCCCACTGGCGAACGATCGCGGCCAATTTGTGCTGCACCGGATTGCGTGTGTGAGAAAGGTGCGGCGTGGTCTGGGAACTGTACGGGCAGACAAGGGTGGCCGTGGTCCGTAAGATGAACAAGGCGGGTACGTTCTCGCCCAAAGAGGATATGTGATGACCGGTAAGCTGTCGGAAGTTGGACGGGAATGGGATGGAAGTTGTTATCATGAGCGGCCGAGATCTTCCAAATGGCACGTACTTGGTACTTTCCTCTTGTTCTCTGCGTAATCGGTGCCCATATGACCCCTGGAATCCTGTGCACGGGCGCTGACCCCTTTTCTGCGTATACACCAGTACGTACTCTCCGCTTAGCGCGCCAACCATAGATTAGGCGGCTTTCGCACACCCGAACAGCGAGAGCCGATAAGGTCGATACTGCATATAATAAACCCTTGCGAGCAGCACACTCACGGTGGTGACGTTAGAATG
Source organism: Russula aff. rugulosa BPL654 (assembly GCA_022496225.1). Lineage (NCBI taxonomy): Eukaryota > Fungi > Basidiomycota > Agaricomycetes > Russulales > Russulaceae > Russula > Russula aff. rugulosa BPL654. Next base: position 6,614 of record WTXE01000254.1, on the reverse strand, counting down.
TCACTGTATGTAAAAAAGCTTAACGCCCAATTCCCAGCGGGTGCTGGACAGTGTGATCCCGAAAAGGGTCGCCCTCCTCTCACCTTCTATTTAGTCGCCTATGACCTGCATCGGGCAAGCCGATATTCGTCTTGTGATTGCGTGGTTGAGCCGGGACACCCCCTTTCCCTCTCGTACTGTCCGCCACCGTGGCGGGTTACAGTCCACAACAGGCCGCAGCTTCGCCGATTGGGTTTTTTCGTCAGGCGGTGTTTTCCCTCTGGATGATTCCTAATATCCCGGACTGCAGCGGTTTTGACACACCGGACCTTATAATTAAAATCGTACCTGCTTCTCGGGTGCCATGCTCGCTGGGTATATAAACGACACCCCATCCCATATTTTTCCTTCCCAGGGCACCACATCCAGACCTCGCTCCTCCTGTACCATACCCCTCCCCCCCTCTCAGACGGTATCGATCACCCCGCACTCATGAGCGACTCCAAGTCAGCCACCGCCGTCATGCAGAAGAACCCAAACGGGACGAATGATGGCTCCAAAGGCACGGTGAGCGTCTGAGCCATCATCGTGGCTCTTTCTGACGCGTCCTTGTGGCACTAGCCTGGCGGTGGAACATCGCCGACGACGGACGGCACTGCGAATGGCACCGGGTCTGACCCGACCACCACGCCATACATGATGCAGTCTCCCACCCCTGGAGGTCTCAGCCCTCCGCCGTACCACTACAAGCGACGAAAGTAGACTGTAAGCGAGTGGCAGTGCTGCATGTGTTGAGGCGTTTACCTGACCAATCGTGCAGCATAGATCCTACTATCATCCACACACTATATGAAAACGGTTGAACGACTGCTCTTGGGGGGCGGACTCATCGCCCTCAAATGACTTGACATGACAATGGCTGTATCATCACATCTGATACCCGGTTTCGGGCTTGTTGTACGCATTAAAAGATGATACCAATGTTAGATACCCTTTTTTTGTTTTTTGTTTGCAAATGCAAAATGACATGCGCATTATGCATACGCATGAACCCCGCATGACCATGTTGTCGGAGCTTGAAAACAACGCACCACCCTTGTCGCGCCCGTCAGTCCGTTCCATAACCTCTGCCCTATTTTTTTTATCTTTTTCCTCTTTTTCCTCAATTCAAATATAACAATATGGCCCTTTCTTTCATCGGGTGTGTACTTTCCCCGGATGTCCTGTAAGGACTGACAGTTACCCCGTCTGTGGACAGGAAACCGATATCCCTCATTTCTCATTCTGATGTACGCTACCGCGGTATTCTCGCAGGTATCGACCCAGCAGCATCAACCATTCAGCTTTCCAATGGTATGGACCCGATTTGAGCACGAATATCCCTTCTAACACCCAAGAATCTTAGTGTATTCTATGGGAACCGAAATGCGTCGGTATGTCATACCCGCCTCGCAGCTCTTGAACTTCGATGCCCTACTGGGCTATACATGAGAAAGCTGGCCTCATGGACTCTTTCTTCTTCACCTTCACACTTTATAGATGGGAGTCTGACGCGTTTTGTCACATTGCAGGCCGCCGTCTGAGTTCATTCCACCCGTTCAAGAACCATACCAATATATCATCTTCCGTGCCTCAGAAGTAAAAGATCTCTCAGTCGATGAGCCCGCACCTCTTAGGAGTGTCCATGATGACCCGGCCGTACTCGGGGTATGTCATTCACGACATCACGTTAATTTCCATATTCTTTCGTCTTCCATTCCCCTACCCTTCCCCATTGAATAAAATACAATAACGATTCCTGGGAAAACGTTCCCTCGCGGCGCAACACGGCCATTTTTTTCCGTTTTCTTCTTCGCACCTTTTCTTAATTGCTTTCGTACTAACGAGCTCCTGTGATGTAGGCGTCTGCACCTAACGCGGCCAATGGCTACCCACAATACCCACCAACGATCGCCCAGCCTGTGCCCCAACAGCAACCACAGCAGCAGCCATACGTCCCACAACAACCGCAGCAACCACAGCAGCAGCCGCAGCCACAGCAACAACTTCACCCTGCACCTGGACCAACGCGCTCGGCCGGTAGTGATGGACGGCACACAGCCAATTTGAACGGCGGTGGCTCAGTGCAGACCGCGGCTGCGTCACTCGAAACGGTTGAACGCGCGTTGGGTGACTTGCGCAGCTCCACTTCTAACGCCGATACCACTACCAATACGAACAACCGTGCAGGAGGTGGCCGGCGAGGAGGCAGCAACGCCACACGAGATGTCAAAGTGGGAGACATACGAGTTCCAACGGCGGACTTTGACTTTGAGAGTTCAAACGCGCTTTTCGACAAAACAGCCGTTGCACCTCCACTCAGCGCGAAGACAGAGGGCTCAATCACGGAGGATGGCGAAGTAAAGGAAGATGACGCCGAACCAGCGTACAATCCTGGCAAGAGCTTCTTTGACTCACTCTCATCCTCGACACAAGCGCAACCTCCGGCTCAGCGCGGTACTGGGCGTGGCGGACGCGGCGGCGCACGCCATCGACGGGAAGAAGAACGCGAGAGGAACGTTGCCACGTTTGGTGAGCCAGGTGGTGTCGGCTTGATGGGTCCTGGTGCATACGTCGGTGGCTGGGGAGGTTTCGGGCGGCGTGGAGGTGGACGGGGGAGGAGAGGTCAACAGGGGCATACAGGGACGCGGTGAGCGGGGGTTTGCGCGTTGTAGGTTGTCGAAAAGTTGGAGTACGTCCTTTGGTTCTGTTCAGTCCTTCCCAATTCCACACAGAAAATCTTGGCCCGAGGCTTCTCCGGCATGGTCCGGACCAGTCACACCAGAACAAAACGCGCGAGCGCTCCGAGAAAGCTCCCCTGTAAGAATCGTTCATATTCCCACACGGTCAGGGAGTTGTGAAAGTACAGTATTGCATCCCGTACTGTTCCGAGTGATTATGGCCACGGGATGCAATCACGCGGGGCTTTACCGCATTACAGCCGAGGATAGCGCGTACGTTCTTCACTCTCGCCTGGAGAGGCCAGGTACGCTCTTGGTTCGTGGCGGTGAGGAACAGTGACCGCATAGTGACGTCGTCCACACACTGCGCAGCTATTTTACTTGGCACGAGCGACGTCGATTGGGAGGTCACGTGGGTTGTTATAGCTGCGTTCGAGTTCGTTAGTCGAGCTCCTCGGTTGGAAGAAAGATATTACCGGGCCCAAAGTCGGTTGGAGGTAAGACATACGCGAGAAGCACGGGTTCCTGAATCTACTCGCGAGAGTTTTTACACAGTACTGTACAGAACAGTGTCATCGTGAGGTGCTCGGCATCGGATGGACGCAATATTGACGCGCGAGGTCGTGAGCGGCCGTCAGTGGCCGAACCGAACCGGCCTGGGCTCGGGGGTAAGTCACATCACACCGCAGTAGAGTACGTACAGCCCCTTTTAGCCGTACTTCAAGTTTCCAGTTTTGTCCGCCAACCACATAATACACCCTTATCGCCGGCCAGCGCCAATGTGATGCCAGTAGACTTCTTCCTCCGAGCTCCAGTGGCCCAGTGGGGACTCATCGAGCGACCAACGACCCTCCAACTTGAAGCTTGAAGGAGCATCCATGGATAAGAAGGCGGTTAGTGCCGTTGGCCACTAACTCAGCCCCCGCTGGCCCGCTGCGAGTCAACCGCCGTCACGCGTCTCGGAGAATTCAAACAATTGCTGCTGTCCCGGGGAAGCTCAAGGGGTCGTCAAAGCCTTGACGCAAATGGAGGCGTTTGAGCTCGATCCACGGTCTCGAGCTGACAAGATCACGTTGAGGCCCCAGCATTTAATTGGTGTAGTGTTCTTCCGTCACAGCGGCCTCCCCTTGGATACAGACAACACACAAAGCGTCGTCGCTGCGTATATCATATCCCTCCTCTGAGTTATCTGGTACATCTCCTCGAAGGAAGGAAGATTCGTCGAAGCGGACGGTCGAACTGCCCAACGCGAGGGCTACTATGCTGTCCGAGTCTTAAGATCCGAGTCGCTTGTCTTTGACCTCCGGTATCCATCTCCCTTTCCTCTCACTATCCTGCATCCTGTTTGGATGCGCGATGACACCAGTGTTCCCTATCAGGGGCGTCACGGATGATAGCAATGCGCCGATCCTCGGGACACCGAAAGTTTTCATGACTCGAGGATTACCTTACCTTTCCCTTCTCGGTCGTGGTCAATGTCGATCAACACAGCCGCCGTCATGCGATAGCTGTTACGCTCTTTCTTTACATCCGATTTTAGAGTTCGTTTCATTCTTACTTTCGATTTCTCCTGTGCATCAGATGCAACGACCCGCACATCAACTCCATACAGTATTCGAGTCTCCTAATCTCAAGTATGTGCTCTCTCTACTACCTATTGTGTTTTCCTCGTCCTTTGACACTCCTTTTCGACCACCTCCGTAGAACCACTGTCCACACCACCTTCTCCGACTCTCACCTTCCAATGCGAGGAAAAAATTAAGCTTCTTGATCATAGAGAGCAATTCGGCAAGATGATCACTTGGATAGACGCACCCTTAACAAATGCCAGACTTTGACCGTAAATGTATCGTTAGACTGGTTCGTTCCGACCGATTTTTGTTACCGAACACGGCCATCCGTCTACAGTATGGTATATATCTACACTCAGAAAAGGATACAATTCACCATGCACACGTATTTCGATCCGGTCTCCAGGTATCGTACAGTCCATTGTGCAGATTCTATTTCTGCATCGTTGCTTCCTGCATGCCACAACCTCCGCAAGCGCCACTCATGGGCTAAAATATCATTGGCTGCGTCTGCGAATTGGCAACTACCACCTCTCTCCAGTTGGAGTACTTCCCAACGCCTTTAAGGTGGTCAAACCCAGACTTGAGAACGTCTTCATAGGCCTTTGTACAATACAACTTGAGCTTATTGCATGCTATGCTCCACTCGGACCCCTGCTGGTTATCTAGTGGAATTGTAAGCAAGTGCTTCATGAGTTTCCGAGTTTCGCGTTTCGCCCCTCTGAATATACCCAACCAATCTTCGATGAGGCCTCCAAATACAGCGTCGTCCACCCATGCGTACTCTGCGGCTGAGAGTTTGGACAGATTATCTATCAGATTACCCGACCACATGGAGAGCATGCGTCCGATTCCTTTCTGAGCTGTCTTTGCCCCCTCAATGTCCTTGGAAGCGTGGACGATGCCCCAAATGAGAACCCACAGGAAGGATTCGAGATCGTCGAAGGCAGTGTGAATAATTGGCTTCCGCCCTCGCAGGGCTTCCAGAATACGCACGGACATGAAGGGCATCGTTCCCTATGACGGAAGCACGGCGTAAGTCAAGGGTATTCGAAGAGACAGCAATTCCGGCGACATACTGTGATTGACCGTGAACTGGTGACTTCACGCCATTTGATTGCATGATCCCCATCAATCAGAAAGCCCCGACAAAAATTCACATTTCTTGTGCACTCAAACCTAGAAATTAAATCAATACTAGTTTGACGGAAGCAATTAACGAGGAGCCATTACTTGTCTAATGCGGGGCGCCGGACTGGCTCTAAGTAGCGTAGAACATTTCCCGAACTGATGTCCCGGTGCAAGATACCCTTGTCAAATAAGTTGTAATGACCTAGATCGGCAAACGTGAGCAAAAGGTGAGGCGCAGAGGGAACACTTCTCGCCGATGATAGCATGGAGAATGGTCTCCAATAGTTCGCCTGGAGATGGTATCCCTCCGTTTTTATTACGGTGATCTACGAGGGCTTGTCCCTCTGTGGAGAGCGCGATGCATTGTAGCCCTCTCTCTTCAGGTATATGATGTCGCGGAGTCGGTCCGCCTTCATGGGGGTCCTTTTCATCCGCCTCTTCGTCTACCTGATCTTTAAAAACGTCCCAAACTTGTGCATCGACAAGGAACGGCCCTGTGGAGCCATGTGGTTCTTCAGTCCCACAGACGTAGTACCGATGACATCTACGATGCCAAATGGCCAATAAGCTGGGAAAATAGTGGGCCCTCTTGAGAATGCCCCTTGATCGGGTATGTCTGTTTATACGCTAGCCTGTCTGGGATCTGAGTTACCCGTTTGGACAATGATAGCATCCGAGATTCAAGTTGCAAGTCAAGGAGAGGCGGTTTGTTGGTGTTTGCTGGGAATTTGATACATAAGAGTCGTTCTGCACTCGGAATCTGCACTAACACATACCACTTAAGCTGTGTACAACAGTGGAAGGACCCCGCGGGCTGCCACGCATGTAAAGGGGACGGACAATATCATAGTAGCGGTTGTTGATGCAAAACATGTCTTGGGTGCGTGTGGTGTCCAGGCCGTAAGCGGCCTCCCCTTTGAAGGACAGCATGCCGACAACATGCCTCACAAGACCCTTGAAACCTTCTTCCGTGGTAAGTTTAAGTGGACGAGATGATGAGAACCCGGATCGATGAGAAACGAAAATATAGATATCCAAGGTTGTAAATTGGAGACCTATGCCAAAGGAGAAGAAGCGCCTTTGGTTGTTCAAGAGACAAAAGCGGGTGTACATCCCAGATTGCTGGACCATCTGCCTGACTGTTCTCTTGGATTCGACGATGACCTCGATGTCTTCCCAGGATAGCTCCGAGTCCTCCGTTCCGGTTGACAGT
>WTXE01000253.1:0-37407 GCA_022496225.1 Russula aff. rugulosa BPL654 | reverse complement strand
TATTGTAACTAGGCTGTCTTAGAGTAATTTATATTGTCATTGGACTGTTCTGGAACAATTTACATGGTCTTTAAATTGTTCTGAGTCGATTTACATGGTTTCTAAATCATCCTAGAATGATTTGCATGGTCTCCAAATTGTTCTAGGACTATTTGTATGGTCTCTAAATTATCCTGGGACAATTTACATGGTTCCTAAATTGTTCTGGGATAATTTGCATGGTATCTAAATTGTTCTAGAATGATTTGTATGGTCTCTAAATTGTCTCAGGACAATTTACATGGTCCCTAAATCGTCCTGGGACAATTTGCTTGGTCTCTAAATGGTCCCGGGACAATTTACATGGTCTCTAAATCGTCCCGGGACAATTCACTTGGTCTCTAAATTGTCCTGGGACAATTCACTTGGTCTCTAAATTGTCCCAGGACAATTCACTTGGTCTCTAAATCATCCCGGGACAATTTGCTTGGTCTCTAAATTGTCCCAGGACAATTTACTTGGTTTCTAAATTGTCCCAGGACAATTTACTTGATCTTTAAATTGTCCCAGGACAATTTACTTGGTTTTTAAATTGTCCCGGGACAATTCACTTGGTCTCTAAATTGTCCAGGACAATTTGCTTGGTCTCTAAATTGTCCTGGGACAATTCACTTGGTCTCTAAATCGTCCTGGGACAATTCACTTGGTCTCTAAATTGTCCCAGGACAATTTACTTGGTCTCTAAATTGTCCCGGGACAATTCACTTGGTCTCTAAATTGTCCTGGGACAATTTACTTGGTCTCTAAATTGTCCCGGGACAATTTACTTGGTCTCTAAATTGTCCCGGGACAATTTACTTGGTCTCTAAATTGTCCCAGGACAATTTACTTGGTCTCTAAATTGTCCCGGACAATTTACTTGGTCTCTAAATTGTCCTGGACAATTCACTTGGTCTCTAAATCGACCCGGGACAATTTACTTGGTCTCTAAATCGTCCCGGGACAATTTACTTGGTCTCTAAATGTCCGGGACAATTTACTTGGTCTCTAAATTGTCCCGGGACAATTTACTTGGTCTCTAAATGTCCCGGGACAATTTTCTTGGTCTCTAAATTGTCCCAGGACAATTTACTTGGTCTCTAAATCGTCCCGAACAATTTATATTGTTTCTAAACTGTTCCAGAATGATTTATAATGTCTTTGTACCAATTTATAATGTTTCTAAGTCAATTCATAATGTTTAAACTATAATATATATAGTGTATTTTTTTAAAGGGAAAATAATTTGTGAACAATTCTATTATGTCAGCATTAGTAAATAATATTAAATAGTGTAACAATTAGTTATTAATTTATTCAAAAAATACAGTCAAATTATAAATTTTATACAGACCCCAGACACTCAGTGATATGAATATTTCAAATGGGATAGTCTGGACAATATATTGGCCTGGACAAAATTGGCCCTGGACAATATATTATTGTCCGGACAAAATTGACCCAGGGACAAATCTTTTCAGATGGACACTAAATACAAATATTTTCTAAAAATGGACTGTCCTAAAATTTTGTCCCGGGACAAATAAATTGTCCCTGGGAGCCCCTACTAAATTATACCTATTAGGGTTAATGTCTATGAGAAATTTTTAACCCTAATAGGGTCAGACTTTGGGTAACCTGAAGTGTATGAACGCGTCGTTGATCAAACTGCAGCTTGATTTGCCAGACAATCGGCGAGGCTGAGAGGGCATTTATTAATGTATTGTAATCCATAAACGACAAACATACATCACGTTAGAGTCAAAAATGGTGCACGAGGGTGCTGCGACGCAGCCAATGCACCCAAAGATGAGATCCAGATGGGCCATAAAGTCCGTTATGCATTCGAGCATACTCCTGGGCTCTAGGACAAACATCGGAAAGGTGACCTTTGAAAGGTCCACATCAGCAAAAGATCCATTTGCTTTTTTCCTCTTAATTTAGCTTGAAATGGTGAAATGTGGGAATATTGCAAATTCTATGTATTCATGACATAGCCCTTTTTAATGCGATTCAAATGAGCCCTTAAGCATGCAAATTGGACAAGAATTGACTGAGTTATGCTTAAAACAAAAAATAAAAAAATATGGGCTTATTTAGCTTGAGAGCTCTTGGGACGATAGAAAGCCATTTTAAGGACTTTTAAGCCATTTTCAAGCAGATGGATCTTTTCCTGATGCATGCTGACTCTGTGGAGTCGTTTGCCATGAGGGCGAGGGTGGGTGGCCATTAGATTTGGTTGGGAGTGATGCTGGCATCAGATAGGGTCGGAGAATGACGGGTGGTGCGCACCTTAGCTGCGATATGAGGGAGGATGATCGGGCCTTCATCCTCGTCTCTGTAATCGGGATGGGGTGGAGAGGTCATGTTGTTGTGTTAGGAAGGGGTAGAGTGAAGAACGTGAACGGGGTTGAGTCGGTTGAGGGGACGAGCAAGATAGAGGTATTGTCTGGGTTGGTGTCCTCTGGCGGTTTATCGTCGGCAGAGGAAGGTCCGCGTGGCCTCCCTTTAGTGAAGAGACCGATCATGTAACAGTGATGGTAGGTGTAGTAGGTGAAGTCTGCGTGGCGCGGTTGTGCAAGTACTAGTAGTGGCATATGTGGTCCGCAGTGAGCGAGTCCAACACTTCATGCAGGGCACCGCCACAAATAGAGAAATCATGATAAGATGTCATCGGTGCACTGCCTATCAATAGTATGAGCGGAGGATTCAACCTTGAAGATGACACTGGCAGTCAGGCTATGCTCTATTGACCATACTCAATATACTCTAATCGTCAAACACAATCCTCTTAGGCGCACATCAGGAAAAGATCCATCTGCTTGAAAATGGCTTAAAAGTCCTTAAAATGGCTTTTTAGCATTCTAAGAGCTCTCAAGCAGAATAAGCCCATATTTTTTTGTTTTTTGTTTTAAGCATAAGTCAGGCATTTCTTATCCAATTTGCATGCTTGAGGGCTCATTCAAATCACATGAAGAAGGGCTACATCATGAATACATAGAACCTGCAATAATCCTGCATTTCACCATTTCAAGCTAAATTAAGAGGAAAAAAGCAGATGGATCTTTTGCTGATGCAGTGCCCATATCTACGTCCTCTCTGAAAAAGGCACCGTACACCCCATGTGTTTTCTTTTTGACAGTCATCGGAAATTTGCTCAATAATGGCATGACATCCACCCCGCTCTCCCGCAACACCCGCGCCAGTTCGCCTGCGAGACTACGCTCGTGCTTGTTCCCCTTAAAGAATGTAATCCTCCGGCCGTCTTTACTGCCTCACCCTATTTCACCGCAAATATACAATTTCATCATTCAACAGTCATGTTCGTGTATCGTGGGCATCTAGAGATGGTGGTGTGTGTCACAGAAGGTCAATCTATAATGAGAAAATGAGATGAGATAGGGAAATTCCCGCTAGGCATTTGCGTCAAGTTGTTCGTCGTTTGCATGTCAGAGTCATTGGAACGCTGTACCAAGATGAAGACCACTATAAGAAAAGAAGTCGATTATCTGAAATCCAAAAGCGATCGAGGGCTTGTGGCGTGGCAGTTATTTACTTCAGCACGCCCTCCATTTTCTCAAGGCTGAGGACGATGCCCTCGATGAGGATCATCATGCGCCGCAGGAAGAAGACCCGTTCATCACGCCCATAGCTGTCTCGTTCAGCCTCTCCTTCGCTTTCTGCCGCCGTGATGTTGAATCGCTCACGGTGCTCACGCAGACGTCTCGCTCGGCTGCGCGCGCGCACACTGCGCTGGTATCGTAATTCTTGTTCGAGTGTGAGAGGAAGTGCGAGGGTAATCCGTGCTAGACGAAGCGACAGACGTGTGCGAGGACGTAGGGAGAAGTAGGAAAGCTTCGCAAGGGAAGCATGCGTGTCAAGTAGATGGGAAAGTGTCGCAATCACCGTATGCGTAAGGGCACGGCAAGCTGGCAGGGTGGGAACATTGGGTACGGGGATGTGCAGTCAGGGAAGGGTAAACATACTAAGGACGTGGTCGCGCAAGGCCTGGAGGGTAAGGATAATTGAATCAATGCCTTTGTCGCCAAGTCGTAGTGAAGGACTCAAATCGTTTATACCGCATATGGCTAATCAAAAACTCACTGCTCGAAATGACGAAATCTGGGTGGATAACAGCGATTGCTCCGTTGAAAAGTCTTCCAAGTCAGAAAGGGACCCTTCCTGGATGGCTGATGTTATGGAGGACGTCAAAACGGTGGAGGTGGAGGGTGTCCTACTGTAGTCAAAGCGAGTGATGACTGACAACAGTTGGCTCCGCACTGGGACACAGGGGGTACACGGGTTTCGGGGGTAGCATACCCCCAAGGACCCTTCAAAACCCTTATCCGTCAGGACGGGTACCCTTACCCCTCACTGAGGGTAAGGGTTTTGAAGGGTAGGGGTAGGGGTACAAAAAAAAACCCGAGGGTTACCCGGGCCAATCACTACTCATATTCCACAGAGCGCCCAGCCTTTCTTTGTGGATTTACAATTGGGGAGTGAGCGAATGGGAAGGGTGTTAGTTCATCAACAAGACCCTTGAGGGAGTAACATTGAGAATATGAGGATTGGAAACGGGATGAACCTGACTGAGGCTTCGAGGTCTTCCTTGGAGATTGGACAAGCGCAGGTTCGGATGTTTCAGAGTTAAATGCTTCACTAAGACACGATTGCGAAAAGGATAAAGGTAAATGAACATTTGACAGAGGTCAAATTGATACTGGAGGATGGCGACGGCGACGGTGTTGACTCGCACCCTTGAATATGTGTCTGCCAGTGGCACTGGTGGCATGGCTTTCCAAACTCGGAGGAAGTTTAGAAGCCAAATGTCCCCTAATACTAACACAGTCCTCATAATTCCAGTATCAGAGCCAAGAATAGGAGGGTCTAGAAAACCCTGATTCATCATAGTATGACGAGAGTCAGGCTGCGGAGCTGCTGGAAGCAAAGATCTGGATGGATGATAAAAAGCGCAGAATTTATGCGTGCATCTACGTCTTAAACGACACGGTGTATGTTTCATAACTGACAATTTTTCGAATAAAGAGAGTTATTTTAAGCCTTTGTTGCACCATCCGTTCAAAATTGAGGTGATTACATACAAGATTTTCGATTTTCGGGATGAATAAATGCGCAGGATTGCCGACGACATGCACCCACCCCGTATGTAATTGTAGCAAAGCCACACGGGTCTACCGCTTTTTGTTCTTCGATCTGATGGGATAGAAAGGAAAGGATGATGGAAACTAGCACTGCAATTGAGAATGAAGGAACAGAGATATTATCAGATACCTACAATTTACAGGATGTGCCAAATGAGCAGTCCCCTGGGTGTAGCGCGTGAGGGCGCGCTGGTGAGTTCGAGGCGGACAGAGAAAAAAGGGACCGAATGAAGGGATGGTCAGCAAGAGAACGTCTGAGAAGATACACACCGCGGCACGGTAGCTCGCATCGGCGTGAACTCTCAGGCGGACTAATGTGAAAAGGGAAAGTGCCCGGAGACGGCTGGCGCACACAAAACAGGGGAAAACGTGGCTTGAATTCGATGATGCTACGACGCTCGGACACTGGCTTAAATACATGGCTATCAGCAATGTCAAGATGGAACAGGTAAGGGAACAAGAGGGGATCAAAAGAGGAAGACAACTCGAAATGGATAATGTCACGACTGCTGGGGAAGCACGTCGAAGTGGGTGTCACTATGCCTGAAGGAGGTCGCTGTGTTGAACAGTGACGAAGAAAAGCAGACGGGGAAGTGCTAGACTGCACTAAAAGGAGTGAATCTCGACTCCGATGTCAAGGGTAGTCGGCTCAGAAGCACAAGACTCCCAAATACCAGCTTTCAGCCTGTCAGGGCAACAAACTGGATTAAAGGACGAAGAGGTCAAGATAGGGAACTGTAAACTACATGACGCTATGTTATACAGCAAATAGGGGGTTGACTACCAAAACAGGATCAGACAGGACACAGCTTGCCATAGCTATAGAATGCTTGACTCAGGCTAGACAGGAATACAGAAATAATAACAGGGAAAAGAGTATTAGTCTTCACATTACCCCCCTCTTAAAGCCGACGTCCCTGGCGGCTAAGAAGAGATCCCAAGTGGCCAGCGAGGATGGGGCAGATCTTGTTGGGAGGTTGGGCGAGGGCGCCATGGGAGGGTTTGGAAAAGAGAGGCGGCTAGACGGCGCGGGGCTGAAGGGTGAGTAGCATGAAAGGCCGTAAGAAGGTCTGTGGAATGGGTTAGGTGAGCAGCAGGTTCCCAACTATTGTGACCAGCATCATATCCTTTCCATTTGACAAGGTATTGATACTGGTTACGATACTTGCAGCTGTCGAGAATACTTTCAACTTCATATTCGAGCTCGTCGTCAATCTCAACTGGTGGAGGAGGTGGTGGATCAAACCCATTGACTGAGTTGCCTGACCAAGGGGATAGGCGGTCGACATGGAAAACGGGGTGCTGGTGCATGGAAGGAGGTAGGCGGAGGCGATAGGTTAGTTCGCCAGTTCGCTCTAGAACTTCATATGGGCCTAGCTGCCATGGGGTGAGTTTTCGACTAGCGGAGGTTAATCCGATATCTTTAGAGTTGAGCCAAACCTTCTCTCCAGGGGAGAATGAATGGGGCAGTGGTTTCCCTTTTTCAAAAGTCCTCTTCATCGCACGCTTTTCCATGCGTAATGAGGCCTCGGCTTCTTTACGAGCCTCCTGTAGGGAAGTTAGGCGTGAATTCAGGGCAGGGAATTTAGTAGGTGGTCCAGTTGGCACTGTGAAATCCGGGCGATACCCATACATTACCTCAAATGGTGTCATATGGTGAGCAGAGTGCATGCGGTTGTTTAGTACAAATTCAGCAGTAGGGAGATGTGTTACCCAGTCGTCTTGGTGGGCATTGGTGAAGAGGCGAAGGTGTTGTTCAACCTCCTGGTTTGCACGTTCAGTCTGACCATTTGATTGGGGGTGGTATGCAGTGGTGAGAGCGTGAGTGATGCCCAACCATAAGTAGAGCGCTTTCATGAGTCGCGCCGCGAATTGCGGTCCTCGATCGGAGACGATCTTGGTCGGGACTCCGTGGAGTCGAAAGACTTCACAGTAGTGTATGTCGCAATACCTTCGCATCTACATTTGAGGTGGTCGGCAGAACATGTACCTGTTTACTGTAATGGTCAATATATACCACAATGGCGTCATAGCCTCGACGGGGGGAAGGCCAGTGACGAGGTCTACGCCGACCGTCTGCCAGGGGCCTTCCGGACGTCGTGTGGTTGAAGTATGGCGTGAGGGTGTTGAGCGGGTTTGGTCCGTTGGCAGTTGTCACATCCCGCGACGTATTTCTTTACGAAGGTAGTCATACCGGGCCACCAATATAGACGACTTACCAATTCCAAGGTTCCTCTTTGCCAGGGTGTCCGGCTGTATTCGAATTGTGACAGAGTTGCACAACCTTTCGTCGAAAGTCGAGTTGTCGCGGGACGTAGACGCGTCTTGAAAGAATATTAGTCCTTCACGTTGTTCCCAGTCAGAGAGATTGCCCAGGAGTTGGCGAGGGGCGTTGTCCTGGAGGGTTTGAAGGGCAGTTCGGACCTGGGGATCGAGATCAGTGGCTGTGCAGATGTCGTCTTCGAGGGTGTCGAGGTCCCCTGCAGCAAGTGTCGCGGCGGAGAGGAAATGGTCGGGTTTGAGGACGATTTGGTCCTGGTTATCGTCAGCATCGGTGAAGATAGGGAGGGGATACGGGAGAGGGGGTCGGCCTGGGTGTTAGTTGTGCCCGGTTTATGTGTAAGCAAAAAATCAAACCGGCTGAGGTAGAGCGACCAGCGAGCTTGGCGGCGAGTGAGGTTTTGTGCTGTACGCCAATATTGGAGGTTGCGGTGGTCGGAGATGATGTCGAACGGTTGAGGGAGACCTTCGAGGTAATGCCGCCAGTCTTCGAGGGCGCGGATGATGGCCAGCATTTCTCTATCATAGATCTCGTAGTTACGTTCCGCGTCTGCCATGGATTGGGAGCGGTAAGCTACAGGATGCCAGAGGTTGTCGTCGAGTTTTTGAAGGAGGACGCCACCTGTGGCGTAGCCGAAGGCGTCGACTTCGAGGCGTGTGGGGCGATGGGGTTCCCACATAGCGAGGATAGTTCGTTGGAGAATTTGTCTTTGAGGTGTTGGAAGGCTAGTCGTTGAGGGAGTCCCATGTCCAAGGGATGTCTTTCTTAGTAAGGTCATTAAGGGGTTGGGCGAGCTTAGCAAAATCTTTGATGAAGCGACGGTAGAAGTTGGCGAACCTGAGGAATCCTCGTAGATCGCGGAGGTTGCGAGGGGTGGGCCAGTCGACGACAGCGCGGATTTTGACAGGGTCCATGGTGACCTTACCTTTGGAGATGACAAGTCCGAGGTATTCGATTTGTTCTTGTTGAAATTCACATTTCTCGGGGCGTAGATAGAGATTATGTGCAAGTAAGTGTTGCAGAACATCGTGAGTAGTTGATCGATGGTCATCTAGCGACGAGGAGTAGATGAGGATGTCATCGAGATAGACTGCGACCTTGCCGCGGCGACCAGGTCGGCGAAGATCGTATTCATAAGGGCCTGAAAGGTTGCAGGAGAGTTAGTCAGACCAAAGAGCATTACCTGGGGTTCGAAGAGGCCTCGGTTAGTGGTGAACGCTGCTTTCCACTCATCGCCGGCCTTGATCCGAATGTTGTTGTATCCCCAGCGAACGTCGAACTTAGTGAAGATACGGCTTGATGGAGATGGTTAATAATGTTAGAGGCGAGAGGAAGGGGATACCGGTTTTTGATCGTGAAATCATTGAGTTTTCGATAATCCTGGACGAGCCTAGACGTCTGTCCTTCTTCTTGACAAAGAATACTGGTGATGCGATTGGAGACTTTGAAGGGAGAATGTATCCTTTGCGTAGGTTGTCGTCCAGGAATCGATCTAATTCTTCTTGTTTGTTGACCGGCATCAGGTAAACCTTGGACCGGATGGTTTCGGGAGTCTCTGGTTTCAAATCATTGCGTGATCGTATGGCTTATGCTCCGGTAGGCGTTCTGACTCTGTCTCAGAAAACACCTTGGCGTAACGGCGGTATTCCTCTGGCACTATCTCTTCGAACGTCCTCTTCCGTTTAGCTTCGCCAGCCTTTTCTGCAAGTTCAGTGGAATAAGTGTAACCTGCCGCGCACCAAAGCCGTTCTGACGGATCTTCCAGGACTTCAGCTCTCCACCAGCGACGCCGCTGCGCTCGGTTCGCCGCGATCTGTTCGACATCCCCTCTCTCATGGGGCCGGACCTTGGGATCAGTTGGTGCGTTTTCCACTTTCATAGTGCCCTCTGCCCAATCGATCGCCGGGTTGGTACTTCTCAGCCAGGGGAGACCCAATACCACATCCTCCGGACCCAATTCCGTGACTAAAAACTCTCTCCACTCCTCCACCTCTCCTACCCGAAGTCAAAGCGGACGAAATAGGCAATGCTGCCTGCCTTATTCCTCGAACCGTCGATGTTGTAGAGGGGGATTTTACGGACGAGAGGGTGCGTACGGACTTTATTTGTTTTCACGAACCTCTCACTGATGAATAAGGCGGTGGCACCGCAGTCCACCATAGCCGCTACCGAAGCGCTTCGATTTCGACCCTTAAGTTCGACCTGGATTTTGAAATGCGGACTGGAGGGTGTTAATTCAGGTACGACACAGGAATCGATAATGTTACAAGGGTTCGAACTGATACGGTCCGAGTCGACTTTCGAAGCACTTTCTTCTTCTTCCCCAGGCAACGCCGCGGCGGCTTTCACGCGTGCCTGAGTTAAAAATCCTCCTCCAACGCTGCTATCTTCTCGGCCAACACTTTCTGCTGTTCTTTTAGCTCGGCGAGGGCTGTTTTGGTCGAGGCATCTTAGTGGCCTGAATCATGGCCCGCTCCTCCTCTTCGGTGTCCGGATCTGGGAAATCGGGCTCCGAGTTATTATCTTCCGTTGTCGCAGCTGCCTTCTGTCCCCTGCTTTCGCCCGAGGAACTTCTCCATGCAGACGACTTCCCGATGTCCGGTCCTCTTGCAGTGCCCGCACAGGTCGCGTTCGTGTCGTCCATCTTTTATGGTGTGCGTCGACGAGCCGCAGCCATAACACCTTCCTTTCATCTGGCGCGCGAACTCCTCACGGGTACGGGTAGCGTCGACGTCCATGGCAACTGGTTCAGTGGCCGGGGGAATAAAGGGATTATAGGAGACGGTGGGAACGGTGGGTCGAACAACTCTGGTTCCTGTATACGCCCCTGAACGCCCTCGCTCACGGTTCCTTTCAGCTTCACGTTGTCGAATTCTGATGTCTAGATCGGAAGCCACCGCGATCAGCTCGTGAAGAGAGGTGGTAGGTCGAGCGGTGTGAACTAATTCATCTTTAATCTTCCCGTCCAGACGATCATAGAATCGATCTCGTAGGTCAGCCGAAGAATAGCCGGTGCGTGCCATCAGTTGTTTGAACAACGCAGCGTACTCAGGGATGGTGGACGTGCCCTGCTCCAATTTTCGGAGCTTTTCTTTAGCGTCTACGGTTTCATCGATGGTTTCGAAACGCGCTTTGAATTCTGTGCAGAACACGCCCCATTGACCATAGAACGGGACCCCTCCGTTGGCAAACTCTTCCATAGCAGGAGCGGCCCAAATAGCCGCGTCGTCCTGTAAGTATGAAAGCGCCACACGGATCCATTCTGTCTGGTCGGGATCCGTCGCACGTCCCTCCTGGTTCACTGTGTTAAGGGCCGTGCCCTGAGCCCTTGCCCACATCTGGTAGGCGGCGAGGAATCGACGAGCGTCGCTCTCCTGGTCTCCCTTGAAGGGGGAGGGCTTTTGGACGACTTTGGCCTTCGACAAACTATTAGCCAGGCTTTTGGTTGACGCGTCGGCGAGGGTGGTCATAGCTTGGACTAGCTCCACGAGGATCGCGGCCAGATCGATAGCAGGAGCCTCAGGGCCAGCAGGACCGGCGGGAGGAGCAGGAGCACCTCCGGGGTTGTTTAATTGTTCCATGTTGGATGATAATGGGTTTGGTAGGAGGGTTGGCGATGTAGTACGACTAGGGGGAAGTAGGGGGGAAAAGCCCCTATTCAATAAAACAATAGTGGGGACAACCGCGCGAAGATTGCCAGCACTAAAGAGGGATCTTGACCTAATGTCATGACTGCTGGGGAAGCACGTCGAAGTGGGTGTCACTATGCCTGAAGGAGGTCGCTGTGTTGAACAGTGACGAAGAAAAGCAGACAGGGAAGTGCTAGACTGCACTAAAAGGAGTGAATCTCGACTCCGATGTCAAGGGTAGTCGGCTCAGAAGCACAAGACTCCCAAATACCAGCTTTCAGCCTGTCAGGGCAACAAACTGGATTAAAGGACGAAGAGGTCAAGATAGGGAACTGTAAACTACATGACGCTGATGTTATACAGCAAATAGGGGGTTGACTACCAAAACAGGATCAGACAGGACACAGCTTGCCGTAGCTATAGAATGCTTGACTCAGGCTAGACAGGAATACAGAAATAATAACAGGGAAAAGAGTATTAGTCTTCACAGATAAATGACAGAAATGAGAGGGCTGTATCGAAGGGAGGAGACACATGGATCAAGAAATGAATCGGAAGGCAGCTTCCGAGGGCAGCCAGACTGCCCACCTTACACCTCCTGGGGGGTCGAAAATCTTGACTGTCCCCGGTCAAGCATCATCGACGCATCCTCAACCGTTGTCCAAGTAGAGCCATGCAGAACAGCAAGTCGCCAGCACCGACGTAGAGGTGACAGCTGCGTAGACAGCTGTACCTGTGTTGGTCCAGACTATGGATAGAGCGGAGAGTGGAATGGTGCTGAGCAGGGACTGGACAGTGGCAAGGTCTTGCAAAGCGGCGTTCACAGTGCAATGACCATGGCCTGAAAAGAGATTTGGCGGAGGGTGGCAAGAGTGACTGGCCGTAGATTCGATGTGCAGTGGAATGCTAGAGTCGCGTATGGTGACAACAATTTCGTAGGGGGGAACTGGTTCATGCTGGCTTCTTGCTTGCGTTTGCTGCTTAATGTCATTTGTGTAGATTGCATCTGGGGTCTCCTTGCGACTGCTGGTCTCCATACATGATACATCGGACTTGAGGGCATTCAACTAGCTCCTTTTGCACAGTATGGCTTGCTATCGGCGCGTGTGGCGGGGTCGTCTGTGTCGGCTTCACTTCCCTTGGCCCGTTTTGCGGCCCGGTGATGAGCTGCTGGTCTTTGGCAGCAGACTGGTATTGACTTGGGGGGTTCGGCTGAGCAGTCACAGTCGCAGGAGGGGAGGGCACAGCAGTGGAGACAGGGCAGGCAGTGGAAGTGGCAGGGGCGGAGGCAGAGGGAGTAGCTATGGGATCAGATCGTCGGGGTACTGATAGCTTGCATGCTCTGGTCTCATGCTTCTCCCTTTCGGCAGCAAAGATGTCGAAGAATGGGTCAGGATTGGAGGCAGCTTGTGGGTCGGCATGGGGTGGCGTCATGATGGGCTGTGGTTGCGGGGGAGGGGCAGGTGGTGGCGTCGAAACGTGGGGAGAGACAGGAGCCGAAGTCGGGGCATAATCTGAGCGCCTGATCCTGAGTGCTGTTCCTGCTCCGCGTGACAGTTAATGGCTGAGGGGTCTTTATATGCATCTTTGAGCTCCCGTCTGAGGTTCGTCCAGTTACGCACCTTGTAGCTGTCTAGGGACATCCAGAAGTAATGGAGCGAGAGGGGTATGTACCAGATGACTATTTTCACTTTTTCGCGATCTGTCAGACCACAACAGTTGGCAAGCTCTTCATATCTGACAAGGAAGTCTTCTATTGGATCACCGAACTTGCCTGAGAAGTAGGGTGCCTGATGGGAACGACGTGAAGGCATTACAGCAGGCCCGGAGCCAAAGCATGGAAGAGTAGACTGAGACATGAGCGGAGCAGGGTGTGAGAGTGGAGGCAAAACGGGAGGCAAAGACAGCTGGCGAAATGGCTGGCAGAACGGCTGGTGGGATAGCTGAATTGGCACAACGGGAACGAGGGCCGGCAAAAGGGCTGATCACGCTGATCGCTGGTGGGAAGCTGAAACGGGAGGCAAAGATGGCTGGCAAAACGGCTGTTGGGTGGTAGGGAAGGGTGGCTGAACTGGCAAAATGGGGGCTGGTAGAACGGAGCTGGTCACTGGTGAATCTTCTTGCTGAGTCTCTGGTGGGAAGCTGGTGTCGTGACTGGTCGCAAAGAGATGAGATGAGAGTGGGGAGAGAAGAGTGGTCGCCTGAGACAACCGAGATCTAGAGCGTCGAGACGACCAAGACCTAGAGCGTCGAGACGAGGGGTGAGGGGAATCTCTGATTCCGCCTCACTGGGGCAGCCAATTGTAGTGCGTGAGGGCGCACTGGTGAGTTCGAGGCGGACAGAGAAAAGAGGGACCGAATGAAAGGATGGTCAGCAAGAGAACGTCTGAGAAGATACACACCACGGCACGGTAGCTCGCATCGGCGTGAACTCTCAGGCGGACTAATGTGACGTGAAGAGAGAAGAAAGGAAAAGGGAAAGTGTCCAGAGACGGCTGGCGCACACAAAACAGGGGAAAACGCGGCTCGAATTCGATGATGCTACGACACTCGGACACTGGCTTAAATACATGGCTATCAGCAATGTCAAGATGGAACAGGTAAGGGAACAAGAGGGGATCAAAAGAGGAAGACAACTCGAAATGGATAAATGACAGAAATGAGAGGGCTGTATCGAAGGGAGGAGACACGCGGATCAAGAAATGAATCGGAAGGCAGCTTCCGAGGGCAGCCGGACTGCCCACCTTACACGGGCCATTCCGAGCATATTGCATACACAAAATAGCTTTGTGGCCAGGGTTTGAAGGGGTGGCTGCAGTCTCAGAGATGGTCGGCCCAAGCGCAGCCGCGTGCCAGTGGCGGCGTAACTTGGGGCCAAGGCTGTGTGAGGTGTGGGGCCGCTCAGGCTGTCTGGCTGCATGACACACATGTCACTCACCTGTCTCCTAGGTCTGTACACTAGTATGAGCAGAGGCAGTAGGGAGTTGCGATCTGTGCAGCGGTTTCGAGCCTGCGAAAGCTCTCGTCAGGTGGCTACCGCTACCACGACCATGCGTCCTTCCGAGTCGGGCCTACCGTTCGCCACTAGGGGGATTCAGCCTGAACGGCGTGACCCCGGATGGAATGTTGTGCTGGGTGGGAAAAAACAATCGGGAGGGTAGGTTTTTGCTTCCAGCCAGCCTTTTATGCCGGCCAAGCATCCTGAATGTGCTTGTGCCAGCGTGCAATGGCTAACCCTTTCGGGTGCCAGTGCCGGTCTAGAACGGCGCCATACTGTCCCCGTGAGAGTTCCTTGCTTTAGCTAACCCTGGGGCTAGCTTCATGGGACCCCCTAACTCCATCTGATGATCCGACGTAATGCCGGCACAGCCCATCCGCTGGGGCGTCGGAAATTCTTCACGGCGAGAAACACGAGGGGGTATCGGATGCAAGATCTGACCCTTCTTGGACTCTAGGCGTCGTGATAGGAAGGTGCTGGAGGCCAAAGCGGGATCTTCCCAAGTGATGTTGTTGGACTTCATATCAGCATTGATATCCTTCCTCGATAAACGTAGGATGGGTAGAGTAGGGCAAGGGATTTCGTTTTGTATCGTCACTGTAGCTTGATCTATTTTCATTTACATCGGACGGGCCTTGGATCTTGTGGGCTCTGCACGATGATCCTCTTTATGCGCTAGGTGCATGATGCCTGTTCTAATTGAGGCACTACGGCTGTGCGTAGATAAACATAAGACTCTACATGCCGAAATGAAGGGATAAGTCAAAACTAACTTTCGATTAACAAAAAGTGTCCTATTTGAAATGCTCATGACAAACTCCAAACTATCGGTGGAACTTGAGTCCGGCCGTGTCTTCACTGGGCAACGTATCAGCGTATCCCCGCCGGCCAAAAATACGCGAAGTTGAAAAGTAACTTGACCGTGGGGCAAGGGAAGAAAGGCGACCTAGAGGCGTCGATGGCCACTTGAATTGATGTCAATGCCAATTATTCACGAACAACTCACCTTATGGTCAGGCTTATTGGGCGCAGTAGACACCGTAGACTTGTTTATGGTATGCCGAGCCTTCTTTCCGCCTCGTCGACCACGACGCCACCGCATGCAAGTCATTTCTATGTGTTGCATTCGATGTTCCCGGTCTTATCGAGGTACTTGGAAACAACTTTTGACCCACGAAGCCCTGTAAGTTACCACCCATCTAATGTCAGTTGCCAGTGCCCCTTTGATTCGCAGAGTTTAACACTAGTACTGTTTGATGTATTCTGTGAACATTTACAGAGGTAGTACAGTACCTTCAGTTACTGGATAATTGACGAAGTACGAATGATAGATTTGTTCCGTTTCTCTCAGGCTCGTAAATAGGTTCGGTTCTCAGAGGTGAGATCGGTGAGACTTGGAGGGAGATACGTTGATGGTGGATGTCGCCTGTCTCCAGGGACAGGGCGCGCAAAAACCGTTTTGGGCTCAGTTTCGGCATTGACCGAAACGTGACTGGGGTTACTTCCGCCACCTGTAGATGCCTGTGGCAGTCACGACGCCATGTGATCTGCTCGTAGCACGTGATGTACAGTATATAGTCCCGCTCTGGCGGTCATCAGCATATATTGGTCTTTTCCCCCTATCCGTGACAGCGTCAGGGTCTTACACCACCTACTCTGCTAGCTGACATGTTCGGGGATCCCGCCATCTGTAAAGATTGATGCATTGATGGGTTACTGCCATGCTCAACAGAAACAATCGACATCTCAAAATGGTACCAAGGCTGTGATGTGTATCCCTTACTCGGAAGATATCGAGCCAATAAGCCGGCCATCACGCGATAAGTGGACCTTTCTCTTTGGGGATGGTCTAGATCTGAGGTCCCATTCGTTGGGGAAGAAGGACTGAGGCATCACTAGTACTGTTGCCCCAGCGTAATATCACTGCGATGCACGAGCGGAACACTAGTACTAGTACTCTGAATGTCGGTCTCTCTTAACCTACTCGCCCTTTCCGAGGAAATCATCCTCAATATCCTGGAGGATGCCGACTGCTGGGCAATCTTGGTTTGCATGCGTGTACGTTCCGTGCATCTACCGTTATACATATCTTTGAACTGTGCGGGCGGCTAGACATGCAAGCGAGTTTATGATATAATATCCAGATCCATCAGTATACGATATCTACTCGAGCTTGCCGCCAATGGCATGCAGCGTGGTCTACGTTCTTCCTTTGGGCGAACGCAGTGCTTGGAAATGCTCACAGCACACGAAGCTGCTTGGCGTACGTTGTCGTGGACAGGTAATGCCTCTGTTGACATACTCGTTGGTTGGGGAGAACCTGTTTCCGTATCTGGGAACGTCTTTGGTTTTCGCACGAATCCTGGCATGCCCGACCAAGAACTACTTCTACTCTGTGCGCCATCAAAACTGCGCAGTGTGGCCGGAAAAACTTGGAGGATCCAACTTCCGCATGATATTCAGGATGTCTGTATCGATTCTGCGCAGGATTTACTTATTTGCTACTGTGGGTATGTCACCTATACTTGCGTGTTGCCACTCCATCTTCACGGCCACTATACTTTAGGGTCAAATCGTTTCACGTGTGCTCTCTTTTACAGGGAGGAAATCATCCACGGGCGGAGCATATAGGTATCTTCAACGCTACAAACACTTGGCGATACCGGATTGGGAGTATGCGTGTATGCGGCGATAACTTCGCCGTTGCATCTGAGCAAGGGCTATATATATCCGTCTGGAACTGGAAATCTGGCGAGCACCTATCAGATTTTGTGTGTTGTTTATTTAAAATCAAATGAAATTATATTCACCTAACCAAGAGCCAGACGGCATCGTTACAGGCATCTGTTTTTACCTTCCTTGATGAATACCACATCCTTTTTCCGAGTTCGATTGACGACGGCCTTTACGTATACGACACCCGTGCCATGCCACCAATCAACACGAGGAAACAAAAGCTGAAGGGAACACATTGCTTCGAAATCACGACTCCCCAATTCTGGAGTAACGGGACAGTTTGCAACATCACCCTCGAATCCAACTCACTCACAATGGGCTCAGACACGGCGACAGGCCTCTTCTACACGAGTCCCCATGACCGCATGATATCGCTGCGCTGGGACTACCACCAGGCCACCGTAACATTTCTTAAACTCTGTCAGGAGGGCCGAACGATTAACATCTTTAGTGAAGGCGTGCTCTCCAATAGAAACCGTGAAGACGGTAAACAAGTAGGCGCTGCGTCAGCGGTCCTATACCACCGTGGGCAGGAGTGGAAACACACAGAGAAGGTCTTTGGAGAGACCGTAACAGAAAACGACACTGCCCTCCGTTCATTCACTACAGCATTAGACGTACTTACTGATTTTTTGGAATCCCAGCACGACGAACAAAATGTCCTTATATTCCTTCCCTCAGCGTTTGCTGTGAACAAAGTAACAGACACATCACCGCACGAGGAACAAGAAACCACTATACGATATCTCGAACGAATAGGTGAGATTCTAGAGACTCACCCTCACACAAACATCCGGCTGCTTTGGCTTCCCAGGGCTAACCCCTCAGTCGGCTTCAACCGGGCAAAACGACTGGCACTAGATGCCATTCGCACAGCCGACCTCAGGGTCGACGACGAACCACACTCGATCAAGGAACAGAGGAAGAAAACAAAAGACGCCGCGGTCGCAGCATGGGGAGAACGATGGCACCAAACGCCGCGCTCGTCCCTAGCATACAAAACCGCACTCACCAAACCGCCTGACGGGAGACCTCACCCGACGTTTCTCGTCAGGCAAGACGCAGCTAAGTTCTCTCGCTTAACGCTATGCACTTTGTATAGGATAATCACCGGACATGCTTTTGTAGGAGCATATACGCAACGGTTCTTCCCTCAACACACCGAAGAACAAGTGGCTTGCCCATGCGGCGAGCCAATACAAACCGTAGAACACATGTTGCTTCACTGCAACATGTACACCGCCGCGCGCCGCAAACATCTGACTGTTGGCGGCCGCCCCCGAAATCTCTCACAACTCTTCAACCACCCGAAGCGCGTTATCACGCTGCTACGATTCATGGAGGAGACGGGTATCTGCGCGAAGCCGCGGACAGTGTGGGAACCGGGATGAGAGGCGCCAGAGAACACATATAGAGAACGGGTCCGAATAGCCAACACGACCCACACGACCACCATATACTCTACCCTATTGCTGCCTATAGCCAACCCTGGCTCAATGCTTTTACCATACATGCCTAAACATAATATGTCTTTACTTTACATGACCGCCTCTGTGCTTCTTTGTACGCGCTGCGGAATACAAATTCGGATTTAAAAAAAAAAAAAAAAAAAAAAAAATGATATCGCTGCGGTTCACTGTGGGGCTTGATCCAACGAACATGCGTGCTAGTTGGGGTAAAGACTATCGAGAAATGCACGTGCATGCTCGCGCACTGCTCATGTGGACACAAGCGCACCCAGCTCCACCTAATGCTTGTGTTACCGTTCCGTGGTCGGCATGGAGCGCTTCTGCCGCGCGCGTAGTCGCGCCACGCAAAGATGATGGCGATGTGGTGTACATGCACCTGCCTCATTCTAGGTTTTCTGGTTGCGGAATGCGCATAATTTCCGCGGCATCTGTGCAGAGCGACGGGACCGCCGGTGTCTCTATCGCAGACTACCATCCCGCGCGCGTCTTTCGCGGTCTCAAGAAAGAGGCTGTACGTCACACCCATGCTAGCCAAGCGGAAGTAGAGGCAGGCTTTAGGTATAAACGTGGCGTCGTTTATGCTGGACGAAGTTATCCGAGCGTGCACAATGGCACGTACTCTGGGCTACGATCGGAACGCCTTCCTCTCTCCAGGGTGCGCGCACTCTTCTCCTCATTCTCTTTTCCGACATTTCACTTTTTTCGCCAACGCAGTCCTTCGACACACCCTGTACTTGTTCTATATCTGCGATGGAGGTGATGAAAAATCTATTCATGCTTGGATGGTACGGACTTTCACAGGAGCCAGAGAAGGCGCCTACCATGCGAGTGCCACGAAAATCAGCGAAAAATATGCAGTTTCTTGAAAAGTATATCCCGCTTCCGAAAGAATTCCGGCTTGACGCTTCACAGCCAGTTTTCAACGTGTTGTGTGAAGATGCAGTCATGTTTTACACAGTGCGTTGTTCATCAAATTGGGAATGCCCAGATCTAATTATGATGTAACAGTTCGTTCCCGAAAGCAACACAATACAATATGCGCACTGGTACACGTTTTGAATCTCCAAACGTTGAGACCATCGGCACGCTTGCCTTTGTGAGAATGAAACACGACTCGGATCATACTTCCGCCCACGGACTCGGGCTTTATGGAAGGAGGGATGTATAGTTATTGGATATGGAAAGAGGAGCGCTGTGCTGCTCCACCCCCGATCGGGCTTGCCGGGCATTGCAACGAGCGTGCCCCTGGAGTACAGCTCTGAGGTGGTAGGCCCGAGGGGTAAAGCCTGTATAAATATCACAGTACTAGTACTGTAGTGCTTCATTTAGACGAGCGCCTCGCTCGCTCCCCGATGGGGGATTAACACAGGGTGCTAGAGTTTGAGCTTTAGCGTCTCGACTACAGCGGAGAGCACAGACTACAATACGTAGTACACTCCCTCTTGTCCCGCAGTTCTAGACACCTTTTTTTGAGCCTACTGTAGTAGTGACCTCGTCGGTTTCGACTTTGAAAGCTGGACTCGGAACGGACGAGGTCACTACTGTTGCCGTTGTCACTCCCGCCCCACACTACTAGTATCCGGTTAGATCACAAGATAGGGATTATTGCCAGTGGTGTCTGGGTAAGGGTGATGACAACAAATGATTTAAAAAAACCAGGTGATGCTGCAGTGCTACAGTGCCGCATATGATAGTCTTACAGTAAAGATCTGGAATTTCAGTTAATTGCGTGTACTGTAAATTTGTAGTTTGTATCTCACTACCTCGACTGTACAAGGTGATGCAATACTAGAAGGTAGTACGAGTGAGTGAAAGCGGGCGCGCGCGAGGGATCTAGATAAGATGGACAATCTCAGTGGTCGCGCGTGCGGCACGATAACTTTATGATATTACCTAGATAAGATGGACAATCCGGTGCGCACGATCTTACTGATAAGATGGACATTATCTACTGGAGGTAACACTAAATATAAGATAGCCCGGCTCACCTCAGTGGTCGCGCATGCGGCACGATAACTGAGGGAGCCGTACTATTACTGTAGCTCTTTTATATGTACTCTATCGGGCTCGATGCCCAGCGGTTGGTATGCTAGTGACTGTATAGTAATATAGTATATACTCGATCTCTCGTCCGTTAAGCACGGCTTTGGATGCTGCTAACTGCATGCACATACGCGCGCGGCCGTACTGTGCTCCGGTACTCCAACGGGCGCTCGAAGCCGGGCTCCGGTATTTGCTTCCGTGCCGCATTACTTCAACACAAGGAAGTACCAGTAACCCACCTGGATTCGGCCTCTCTTCCCCCCTAAAACACGTCCGTTTGTCATGGAAAAGGTTTTGTAAAGTAGAATGTGGTGAAACTTGTTGGTTACCTTTTCTTTTTTAAAATTTATAGTAAAGTGATTCCGCATTACTGTCCCGTTATGACCATCTCTTTGTGGGTTGTGACGTGTGACCATTTCCGATGCCATCTCGACTCTTCATCATCAGAAAATTTGTGTGACAGGCCTCAGATCTCTTCAAAGATCTGGGCAAATTTCAAATTTGGCCAGTGACTGAACTTGTTAAGTGGGGGTGTGAAGTATTGTAAGTGGTCGCGCAGGTCCCCGCAGACTACTGTACTCCAAAGGGGTGCCCATCTACATTAGGGACACGTCTTCCTCACGCCAATAAGGCCGCGCGCTAGTGCGGCGGTGCCGGGAGCGGAAACAAGAGGCTACACTGAGCCGAAGAAAATGTGAACGTGGCCTGTCTTGCATGTGCGTGCGCGTCTTGCTACTCTAGAAATATTGCCGCACTAGACCATCGGATGCGCCTCTGAAATTGCTAAGGGCGCAGACGCATGCAGCACACTCAGGGAGACAAAGGAGTGCTACTGAGCTCTGAGCTGACTGGGACTGAGACAGGAAGGGGGGAAAAAGCTCTCTGTTGTCATGTAGTGTAGTGACAGGAACTATATACTAAGGTGACAGATCTAGAAACTGTAGTGAGGGGAGAGGAGGAACTGAAACACTGCAATGTCTAGGAATTGTGCAGCTGTTTGGATGCAAGGGAAAGCGCCGGAAGAGCAGCCCAGAAGCGTGGGAAAGCAAGTAAACTTTAAATTAAAAAAACAAAAAATTCCATTTTAGGAAATTTTGAGCAGAATTCTGTCACAGTCTTCACAAATAGTCTTTGACTGTTAGCGGTTGTGTGACGCATCCAAAAAAGGAGCGTTACCGGACCGTTGGCTTCCGGTGGCACGTGCCAGCGTAAAGCTGTAACTTAAATCAAAATTAAAATATTTATTTAATTCAAGTGGCCGAAAATAAATGGCCACAAGAAAAGGGGAACGCGTCCCCATTGTGGCTAAGAAATTTATGGCCACAACGCGAGGAGGGAGAACGCGAGGGGGGAACGCGTCCTCACTTGTGTTTCCCTCCCCCATGCCATCCCCCCTGCCAACCAAACTGCCCCATTTCTGCCTGTCAATCGCCCCTGCCCCTCTCCAACTGTGCCTAGATCTAGGCATCGGGAACCAAGCACACGGATCGCGGGAAGAATCAACATTCGCAAGAATAGTCGTCCCTGGACAGTGCAGACATTCCCGCGACCTCCCGGAAAGTCGGCAGCTTATTCATGACCAGGAAATCTATCCATGCAGAGGACCGCGTCAGTGTCCGGGGGGGCGCCTGTGGAGGGCACGCGCTTGAAGCAGGCAGGCGCTGAGCACATCCAGGAGCCAGAGGCGCCCCCCCCCCACACTTGTGTGCACCTCGATTCGGCGTGAATGTCCGCGCTCCATGCCCATGCCCACACCCTCCCCCTGAACATGACGCCTAACGCGTCGTCCCCTATCACGTGCCCTCCTGGCATGCTTCCCCGCATTTTCCCTGTTGAAATCGAGCTCGCGCGGCTTGCTTCACGCGCTCCAGCGCCCTAGTCCCCTTAGTCCCATTTTTAATGTCATGCTATAATCCCCTTCCATTCGTGCTGCCATAGACACATTTTCCAGTATATAGTGCATGTATTTACACCCGGGCCCCCTCGCGCGTTTGCCCACAACCCTCACCCAAACCGCAATATACCCCCGCTCGTTTTCCCGTGCGCGCGCATCGTTCTTCCAACATTCCCCCCTTTGCAAACGGGCCACATTAGTTTACTTACTGTACAATTAATTAATGCACAATAGAAATGTTTCCATAGTTCTTTACATAATAAATGTCATTTTTTTTCGACTCTTATAATGCTTATCAAACAAGTTA
The DNA here is from genome assembly GCA_022496225.1 of Russula aff. rugulosa BPL654. Lineage (NCBI taxonomy): Eukaryota > Fungi > Basidiomycota > Agaricomycetes > Russulales > Russulaceae > Russula > Russula aff. rugulosa BPL654. Next base: position 14,870 of record WTXE01000253.1, on the reverse strand, counting down.
TCAAACATATAAATTTCGTAGACTACACTCATCAGGAAAAGATCCATTTGCTTGAAAATGGCTTAAAAGCCCTTAAAACGGCTTTTGAGCGTTCCAAGAGCTCTCAAGCTAAATAAGCCCATATTTTTTGGTTTTTTGTTTTAAGCATAACTCAGTCAATTCTTGTCCAATTTGCATGCTTGAGGGCTCATTAGAATCGCATTAAAAAGGGCTACGTCATGAATACATAGAACCTGCAATATTCCTGCATTTCACCATTTCAAGCTAAATAAAGAGGAAAAAAGCAGATGGATCTTTTGCTGATGCTGGCACGTGCCACCGGAAACCAACGGTCCGGTAACGCTCCTTTTTCAGTGCGTCACACAACCGCTAAATCACGCCAACTTTCACAAATGCTTGTGACCTATGACCACAGCCATATCTCTTCACTTCATGCAGATTTGTGACGCGTGACTGAAGAGATGGTCGTAACGGGACACTCTGCATGCAAAGCAGAGTTTTCGGACCGGAAATACTCATGGAATACTCTGACATAAGTTTAAGTTTCCTTTTGAGTTTTTATGTTTAAAATACTTAAAAAAAATACTTAAAGTTTTCCAAACAGAAAAAAATACTCAAAAAGAATACTTTGAGTATTCCAGGTGGAAAACTGAAATTAGGCTGGTTGTCACTGTGGAAAGGAGAGTGACAACCAGCCTATTTCAGTTTTCCACCTGGAATACTCAAAGTATTCTTTTTGAGTAATTTTTTCTGTTTGGAAGTTTCCGGGGGTTGCTCGACTTGAGCAACCACTAGGAACTTGCTAAATCCAGAAACTTGGACATTTGGAAACTTAGGTCCATTTTTTCAGAAACCCGTCTCAACCATCTGAATTATCCCAGATAAAACCCTAAGAAACCTATAGAAACTTCAAGTTTATTTATCTACTAGTTCATGATGTATTGATGTATTAACTATGTACGATCGGGAGGACGGAGGAGCTGAAGTTGGGCCTGCCAACTGTTCTTTGACACGTGGTCGAGTCTCACAAGGACTAAATCATTTATCTCAATCTTACGGGCGCCCAAGGCCCATATAGATTCCCCATCTTCTTCCATTGGACGACCTCGGTGTTCCTGAAAAAGAAACCCGTGAGATAAGTTATCGCGGAATAGTCGACACATGGCACTTACTACAATAAAGCGACGGACGCATTTAGCCACATTCTTTGCGAGTTTCGAACGGGTGATCGGCCCAGGAGGGCTGCGGAAATCCCTTATAGGAATTTGACGACTCCACGGATTATAACCTGGCCACTGCAGTGGTTTTCGTATGACATCAGATATCGAGATCTTTGACAGGTGATACAGAAAAGATGTGCGGGGTGAGGCTTACGTTTATGCGTATCTTGGTCGTAGTAAGTCCACGGTCTTTAAACATAGGTTCGTCGCGCTCTACGAGTCGCGCGAAGCGACCATGCAAGGCGTCCTTCAAGGGTATCCCTAATTCGTCGGGCTTCGACATATAAAAGTTGATACATGGCTCGAGTTGGATCTCCTCAACGTAGCGACGTCGGGCACTGGTGTGGGGCTTGTATCGCTTCTGGGGCACCATGGGGCCTCGTTGGTGCTCGTTGAATGGGATGGCAAGCTCTGGTTCCGGAGATTGCTAATGGTGGAAACTGTTAAGACTAACGAAGGCAGAATGAATGACAAATTACGAACCGTCACGGTATTCGGCATATCCCATGGAGACGAGTCAGGGGACACAGGGGACAATGGAATTGAAAATGATGGAAAACCTATTTCATAAACATCGGATACGGAACCGAGCATAAGGGGAGGGGTACGCGGGGACACGTTCTGCATCATTGCAGGTGAGAGGTAATCCGGGTCAGACGATGATACAAGGCTTGGGGTGCCAGTGGTTGAGGTAATGGATGGTTCAGCGGCGGCTAAACTCGATGTCGGGAAGGCGAAATCAAAGGGAGATACACTGTCCGGCGGGTGGTGAACGTAATCACCGTCATTGTGGAATATATCATAGTTGGGAAAAACCGCGGGATAAATAGTAGCTGGCAACATGTTGTCGATCTCGGCGGCGAACTGGAAATAGTCTTGATCACCATCGAGCTCGAGCTGGAATGATTCAGGCCGCATCAGAAAAACGGTCTGTAGCTAACGAGAGCTAGCGCTAGGCTGGCGAAACGACAAGTGAAACACGCACGACCATGGCCTCTGACGGTTCGGTTGGCTGACTCGGAAGCAGCCCTTCGGACCCTGAACTAACTTCGTAGTATTTATGTCTGCAATTGCACATTAAGCATAATGGGGATAAGTTTGGTACGCCTTGAGTAACGAGAAAGACGAATACCCGGCAGATTGTCCTCGGTCGGGTGGGACAAAATCATCTAAGTCTTGGAATGTAGAGGTTGGGCTGTCATCATGCTCCGGTGGTAGGGAATGTTTACGTTCAGTTGACACCCTTTGAGATGTTACCGATGAATTGCCTGGTATTGTTGGTAGAGGCGTCCCTCGCAATTCGCTAATGTGGCTGGGATCAATCTTTTGAGCGGCGGGGGGTGGCGATGGGGGTGGAGGCGTCGGGCCTGTTGTGGGTGAGAATTAGGCTGGTCAATCCGCACAGAATGCATAACCTACTCCGATCCTGGAATGTCATTGAAAGCGAAGCTACTTTCACATTAGACGTATCAGTGTTTGGTTCACTCTGGCTTTCTGTCAGGAGTGAATCTTTTTGAGAAACACGCTCGTAAGCATCGACGTCGTGATTCTATAAAAATTTAAAGCTCACCGCGCCCAGATTTATATATCTTTAAGTCGGACTTCCGGAGGAGATCCGCCATCACGTCCGGTTCGAGGGTTTCCAGTGACTACCAACATCAGGAAAACAATGCGACTACTATTTAAGAGTCCACTCACAGTGCCATCGCCAATTCCGTCAACCATCAACAAGTCATCGTCATGAACGAGTATTCTATCGCAATCAGATGCTTGCTGTGTAATTGACGTTGGGATCAGACGCATTGTGAGCTGCAAAGACCAGGCACTAAGCAAGTAGTACCTACCTCGGCGATATAGTCTGATAAGAGGTGAAGAGGATCACGGAACTTTGAAATGTCAGAGATGACCGAGAAAGCCGAACAAAATTCTTCACCTTTGTAATCGCAGGTATTGATATTACTTCCATGTCTGAATCACAATCGTAGTCCCCTGGGTCTGGAGAGGGACCAGCCGCCGCTTTGAGACGCTTTGGCAAGAAGTATATGGAAGGAGCAACACGAAATCCTCGGATAAATACACATTGATTTTCAGGCAGGTTCTAATGAGCACAAAGTCGTGCCAAAGCTGTTTCAAAGTGGTTGACTATTCAAAGGCATACAACGTACCGTCCCTTCGGGCCCACGATGTAACACTGCGCCCCGAACACGCCCAGGTGAGAATTGGAAGTTGATGCTAGGGTTATTAGTAGGACCCTTGGCCTCGACTCCAAATGACACTTGTGCATCAGCCCGTCCCCCCAAAAAAGCAACATTCGTCCAAGATCTCGCGAGATCACAGCCAGTAACCAGAATTATTTCTTCCATTTGATGGACCATTCCAAGGTTTCGGGCAAAAGCGAACCAAGTGTCGATATGCTTCACCATCCACCGCCCAAAAACATTCCGTATAAGAGTATTTTCATGCCGAGTCGTTACTGGTAGTGATAATAGTGCGGCGGGTCGAGTCGTTTCATTCTGAAACAAGACTCGCGGAAAGTCGTCTGGGCTAAGACGGCTATCAGCTATGAAAGGTTCAAGAGTACAAAACTGTAGTCACCCGGAATGATGGCCTGGGTCGTCCTCAACCTTGACCCCGACAGAACAGTAATTATTGGGTTCAAAAAAGACTGCAGCGACATGATCCGACACGGTGGGGACGAGGGGCTTATGATATTCTGGCACACCGAGCTCCTGGGATGGATGGTCTGCTGGTAGCAAGGCGCTGAAAAGGCGGTAGAATCTGCCCTCGCGTATGAAACCGACGTCGCCGACTTGCACAGGCCTATTTGGGTTTGTTGTACTTGGCTCCCATAGGGCATATCCGTACGAGGGATACTTAATTGCAAGCTGTTCGCGGAAGATATCGAAGTCGGCCATCGGGAATTGCAAGAAATCTCAACGCTTGTAAGGTTGGGAGGGAAGGAGGGGAAATTGAACTGTGGAGAACCCGACGTGTTTTCGCATTAAAAGGACTCTCATTAGTAAACACGTATGGTGGGGCAGTGCAGTACAACCAGATAGCAGTGCCAACAGTGCCACACTACAGTACTGCGGGGTTTCATCTGTCACGGTTAAGACAGGACGACGTCAAGTGGTTCGGGCCGTGGTTCCGGTACCGGTTTTATTATTTTTGGGATCGGAACCGCAGCACCGCCACATGGTCCGAGATTCTCACGGCGTGATCCAGGCAAGAAGCCGTGCCTCTGTTGCCCCGCCTACATTCACCCATATTCACCACTAACCCCCCAAATGTTCTACCAAACGATAAATATCTAACTGGCTGTAAGATACACGTGATGCACAACGACTGCTAAAACTGTGGCCATGATACCACAACAACCAATACCAACAAGTGCTGAATAGCTTATGAGTGCTGATTTTCCTACATGTTTATTGCATATCACCCAGCAGACGGGAAGATTGGTTTGCGAAAACTTCACAGCAGACATCTTAGAAGTGCAGGTGCAGAGGCCCTGGAAGTTCGGCGTCGTACTACCGTGCAGTCGGACACAGTATTAATATACGTCATGCATAGCGTTCAAGCCGGTCCTGCGTGAATCGAACGAGACACTGTTTTATATGACCATTACGACAAGTAGGACCTTTTTTGTGGCACAAATTTGATGAACTACCAGTTATGCAATGTTATGTCGGATGTCCCGTCTCGAGACGAAAGATAAGATCAGGCCGGGCGGGCCGGGACCGGGGCGTGGGATGCGGAAGCGGGATCTCCGGCGAGATGGGCGCTTGTGCTTCATTCAGAGGTCTTTGCCCCTTGCTTAACTACTCCTACTTGCACCTGATCGACACACGGTGAGCCTCTATAAACGCACAATATATGCACGCCCTATGCCAAATTTGGACTGCTCTGACTGCTTGTACATACGCAGCAGGTGGTGTTGACTAGAATTCGTGTGAAATAGAAGACGAATACAAGCACACAATCACGGACGCGCTCACACACACACAATAACGCTCATCGAAAAGAAGACACGATATCGCATGGCAGCTGGGAAGCAGAAGAATGCTGCTGCGCCCCATCCACCTCCGCTTGCAGCTGCTACGGCAGATGGGCAGGGTAAGAAGAGCAAGAAGAAGAAGCGTGCAGCCGCCAAAGCGCGCCGAGATGATGTTGATGCCCTTGCCCCGAGCGACACGCTCGATTTTGGGACGCTACCGGCTCCAGACGAGGGGCTCGCCGAGGCCATAGCTGCGGTGCTTGAGGCACCGCGGGTGGCTGCGAACGGCGGGGGAGCTGGGGGACGCAACGGTCTCGGTGTCGCGGGTGCAGATGCGACAGCGGCGGCGCAGGCAGAGCTGCTGGCGACTGCGAACGAGCTGTATCAGCGGATGGATGCAGGCGGGGGTGGGCTAAGGCCTGACGGCGCGTATTGGGCAGCGCTGCCAGCGCACATTCGCAACTTTGTACGGACCGCCTCCCTCTCTCCGCCTTTGCGTGCTGCGGATGGTAACGAGCGGGCCAAGGCGCAGGCTATGTACGCGATTGCACAGCAAATGGCGCAGACGGGCGAACAAGGCGAGAGCCAAATCGATGGTGACGGCGATGGTGATGATGCGCCGGACGGGGATGTGGTAAACACGGGAGGATTAGCGGCCGGTTCTTGGCAAGGAGAGATGACATTGCCGGTTGATCCGACGTTTTTTGCAGATGCGGAGTTCACGGCGGCACTTGAGCAGCAGGGGGAGGAGAGGGGGATAATTGGGGTAGGTGTGGGAGTTACGGAGGTGAAGGGATACGAAGAAAGTGAGTTGAGAGAGCGGACAGGGAATGAGGAGGCCGAGTGGACGGGCCGATGCCGGAGCGGAGTGGGGGGAGCGGATGATGGCCGTGAAATTCCCACGAGGGATGGAAAGTTGGTGACGAGTTCGGCGGTCAGCGAATTGCTACCAAAGGTAGAGGCAAAGGCAGCTGCAGTCACAAGAGCTGTAGCAAACGCAAAAGCAAACGCAAAAGCAAACGCAGAGGCATCTGCCCTCAACATGCCCTCACACACAAAGCAGCCATCCTCAAGAGCCCAAGGAAAACAACCTATGAATTACCCTCCCCCACCCCCATCTGCTGCCATGACCACCACTTCCACTACTGCCTCAACTACAGCCCAGCAGAAAACAAACGCGCCCTCTCCTACAACCCGCTCATCCAGGGCTGCTTCGAAAGCACCCCTTCAACCTCACGCCTATCCCCACACCCATCCTCATCACCATCCATCGCCACCCTCCTCAAATACCTCCCAAACCCAGAAACATCGACCATCCTCAAATCAAGCACCCTCATCTCGTAATACCGCAAATGCTAATAACAAGATATGGAGCACAAGTTCAACCGAAGAACGCGAGCGCATCAAAGAGTTTTGGCTCGGACTCGGAGAGCAAGACCGACGCAATCTCGTCAAATTAGAGAAAGAAGCTGTCCTAAAAAAGATGAAGGAGCAACAGCGTCATAGCTGCGCATGTGCTGTCTGCGGTCGCAAGCGGTGTGTCCACCGATTTTGATCTCTACTTTTTTTCCTCTGATCACTGATGTCTGGCCCCCTCACGTGCGGTCCTTGATTCAGGAGCGCCATCGAAGAAGAACTCGAGGTACTGTACGATGCCTACTACGATGAGCTAGAGCAGTACGCGAACATCCAGCAGCGCTACGTTGCCTCTGGTGGCGCCCATCCCCCGCCACCCGGTCCCGGTCCTTTTCCTGGTTCCGTGGAGGTCGACAAGAACGGAGCCTTCATCGGTGCACCGCGCAGCACGCGAGCGTCAACAAAGCAACCTCAATCTCATCCACCTCAAGTCAACGGCCGAAAATCGGGCAAACACCCTCCTCAAGAGAGTGAATTCGACGACGACGAGCAGGACGATGAAGAGTACGAAGAGGACGAGGAATATGAAGAGGATGACGAAGATGACGAAGATGACGACGACGATGATGACCCCGAGGAGGATGATCCGGATGAGATCTCTCCAACGAAGTCTCGTACAGGTACTCGTGCTCACGGCGGTCGTGATCGTCGAGCCGCACCGAACGGGAAGGTTGCCAACGGCGATGGACTCTTTAATTGGAATAGTCTAGCCGTCACCGGTGCGTGGGCAAAATTTTTAATCTTCTCCGTCCTCTGCCCACTCACGTGCCACTCATTCTATATTCACAGGTAACATTCTCACAGTTGCAGATGACCTTCTCAAGAACGATGGGCAAAAGTTTCTCGAGATGATGGAGCAGCTCGCTGAGCGACGTATGCAACGCGAGCAACAAGCGGCTCAGGATCTGGAAGTGGACAGCGATGCGGACCATGGCGAGGAAGGTGACGATGAGGACGACGAAGACGACGATGAAGATGATGACGAGGAGGAAGATGAGGAGGAAGAGGTCCGTTACATGCCTCTTTCACTGCAACGATGCTAATTTGCGCAGGCGCTCACTGAGGATCAAAAAGATGGAGGAGGGCAAACGCATGTTTTCCATTTTCGCAGCACGCATGTTCGAGCAACGAGTGCTCCAGGCGTACCGCGAAAAAATTGCACAGGAGCGTCAAATGCAGCTGCTTCGTGAGCTTGAGGACGAGGACAAAGCGTCGAAGGATCGCGAGGCACGAAGAGCAAAAGAAAATCAGAAAAAGAAAGACAAACGGCGGTCCGTCCCTTTCCTATTATCCCCTCTTAGCTTCATTTTTGTTTGATGGTTCCTGGCTGCGATTGGGTATAATAGACAACAGAAACAGGCGAAGGAGGAGGAGCGTGCGCAGCGAGCAGCTGAAAAGGCCGCTGAGGAGGCTGAGCTTCGAGAGAAGCAAGCCCGACTTGAAGCAGCGCAGAAGAAGAAACGCGATGAGGAGAAGGCACGGCGCGAGGCAGCTCGAAAGCTGGCTGAAGAAGAGAAAGCGCGGAAGGAGGAGGAACGCCGGCGGCGGGCTACAGAGGAGAAAGAGCGCGAGGCGGAACGCGAGCGTAAACGTCGAGAAAAAGAGGAGCGTCTCAAGGCCGAGCGCAGGGAGAAGGAGGAGCGGGAGCGCAAGGTCAAGGAAGAGCGCGAGACGAGATTGGCAGCAGAACGTGCGGCAAAGAAGGAACGCGAAGAACGCGAAGAGAAGGAGCGCAAGGCACGCGAGGAGAAAGAGGCCAAAGAGCGTGCCACGTCCAAGGAGCGAGAACAACAACAGCGCAACGCAGCAAACGCTACCAGCGCCGCTCCCAAGCTCCGCGGCTCTACGTCTCCTCGCAATGTGGCGTCTGGATCATCGATGCAGCGTTCGCCGAATAATACGTCGTCGTCCAAGAGGATTATGACGAAGCCTCAGCCGCTGCAGCAGTCCGCTGCATCTTCCCCCATCGCATCCCGTACTTCATCACAGTCACAGCCACTTCCTTCTCCTGGCCTACAAGCTCAGACCCAACCGCAACTCTCGCAACCCCCCCGTCCGTCCATGACAGTCCCGCCGACCCCGCAGCCTCTACTTCCCGTCACCCCACAGCTCCCGATACCGCCACCCCACCCATCTCCGCTCTACTCACCCAACGGACCTCCTCGTGGCTTTGTCTCAGCTGGGGCGCCCTTCGCTATTCCCGGGCCCCCCTTCGCCCCGCCGCCCCTAGCACCATCTGCACTTCCCCCGGGTTTCCCTGCCGCATCCGGCCCCGGGCCCGCCCGTACCCCGTTTGATATGTCTTTTCCGCCGCGTCCTCCCGCGCCCATTGGACCACCGAGTTCAGGCCTGGCCCCAGGTGCGGGGCGTCGCTCAAGTTCAAACAATCCTACTGCGACGCCAGCACCGGATGTCGGTCCCATTGGACGGCCTGTTGCACCTATGGCACCCATTGCGCGGCCCAGCACAAGCGGGACGACTACACCCCCTTCCGCGACATCCGCATCGGCCGGCTCGCTTAGCACCGCGTCGCCCGTGCACCGCTCGCCAAGCCCGAAAGGCATCGTGCTGGGCTCGTCCGCGCTCGCAACTGAGGATGACGAGATCGTGTCGGATCGCCGTGTTGTCGGTGCCAATGCGAGCATGGGCGTCGGCGTTGGTGTCGGCGTCAACGTAGGTCCACCTCCCGGATGGGCAGGATTCGGTTCACCGCGCGCAGTCAACGGTGCGTCTCCATGGAGACCTGGAGCCGCTCAACAACCTCAAGCACAGCAACAACAACCTTCACAATCGCAATCTCAACCACCGCCTCAACCCCAGCAATCGCAGCAGCAACAGCAACAACCACCGCCTCCACCTCTCGGGTTTGGACTTGGACTTGGCGTGCGACCTGGACCACACCATCCTCCTCCTGGCCCGCCGCCGCTTGGTGGTCCGATGTGGGGCGGTGCGGGTCTGGGTATTGGTGGTGTTGGCGTTGGAGTCGGAATTGGAGGTGGTGGGATCGTTGGTGCTAGTGGTGCTCCGGATCAGGCGCAGTGGCATCCAGCTGCTGCGAATCACCCTTTTTTTGCGGCGGCGCAGAGCCCGTTCGTGCATGGATCACCGACCTCCCCGCATAATGGGGCGTGAGTGAGTGAGTGAGTGACTTGGAGGTACACTGGCATGTTTTGTGTTGTGTTATGCAAGGCGGGGAGGGAGGAGGGTTTTCGAAACATACATACATACAGTCAATATGCATTACAGTATGCATCGTTTTTTTTTCATGGCATGGCGTCTCTCTGCATGGCACGGCACACATCCATATGGCTCTGTAGCATTTTTCTCATTTTTTCTGTCTGTCTCTTTCTTCCCACTCATCCATCCAATCAACCATCCAATCACCATCCCATCCCATCCACATTAATTCAACAACGTTTGGCTTTGTTTTCGTCTGTCTGCACCTCTCACCCGAGTCTCTATCTTCTCGTCTCCTCTCACTCGACTTTCCTTCAAGTTCTTAAGTACTTTTTTTTCTTCGCTCGAACCATCCAAGCTTGACTCTTCTCTCTCTTCTTTTCTCTCACCTTTGAGTAGTAGTAATGGTAACGACAGCAGACAGCAAATAGCAGTAACACTGACGCATGCAATGATCAATCAGATCACCATAGTGGATCACAGTTATTGTTCAATGTGAGAGCAAGTCACGGTGTTGGGGTGGGGGGAAGGGAGAACAATGATGTTTAATTTCTCGAGGTTCCAGGCCTCTATACTCAGTCTCCGCACCTGATTTTACATTGGCTGCGAATAGTTAACTTGGTGCGAGGGGATTCTGAATCAGATGCGGAACTGTCTATTCGTGTGTGTGATCAAATTACCATGAGCAAGGCTGAAGTTCACCGAACAGAATCTCGCGCGCGGACGTCTTTTTTTTTATCGTTATCGTATAGTATATCAAGCCGAAGTCACCAGACGAACTCCAGACGACGGCACGCACTGCTGACCCACATGCGCACATACATTAGTGCGCACATGCCCAGGGGGCCAAAAGAGTGTTGTACTGTCCCGTCCCGGTACTGTACCTGGCGCCGGCTGGCGCTCATTTATCGATATTTATATTTACTATACTGTAGGGCGACTCGTCTCGTTTTACTCATTTTGTTCTCGTCATTTTGAGAGCGAAAAAGGGGTGCAGGGGGTATATCGTACAGTAGCCGAGATTTGATATTACGATACCGTTTTTTTTTGTTTTTGTTTCCGGTCATTTCTCACCGAGTACAATATAATAGTTGTTGAAACGGTTGAAGTCAATCGAGCTCGGCTCACTCGGCGGCGAGCCGGCTCACCCGTGAGAGTCTATGTAGCTTAGTAGTAGTTCGTCTACCGAACTCTCAAGTCTCGACGCGAATCCTTCATCATCGATTGGCTTCGCTCGCTGTTCCACTCCTTAGCAGCGCTGAAATGCTTTAAACGGTTAAACCAAATTTTCTCGCGAAGTCATCGCCTTCGTAGTCCGTTCCCTAGTTGTGAAGTTCTGAGGGGACATACTAGTACCAGGCATGCCATTGCGCTACGGCTGAGGCTCCCCGCCTTTATCAATGCAACGATGGTGACCGTCGAACTTGTAATTCCTATAGTTATTCGAACATAGCGGCTCTCTGTTACAGGGTTCTGCAACGGAAATAGTCCTGAACGTATGTTCTGCGGATGAGTTTTGGACGAGCCAGAACATCAGTCTGAAGCTGTTCGCACCGCTATCAGGCCCGGAGTCAGACTATCATTCTGGTTTCCCTTTCCCCCGTTGTTGCGCAGCTACAGACGGTCTTTGTGCGTATGATACGATCTCAGGTTTCGAGTCCGAGTCATTACTCTTTCGAGTCTTTCCACTCCCATGTTTAGGGCGTTGTAAGGATTCATTGAGTATATCTTATCCACGGTGCCGACAGACTTCTTCACACATCACCCCACTCAGCTCCCATCGAATCTGAGTCGAGCTCAGACCGGATAATAATGGTGCGGATTACCGAGCCCGGCATCGTTCTCTATTAATTGTCTTCAAGGCGTCGTATGTCCTATTATAGCATAATTTGGTGCAGGCTCGGGTAATTACAACGATGTCCGCTCCTTCACAGTTTTACATGGTCAGGTCCACAAATCCAGCAGCGATAAATGAAGGGGCTGGTTGCCGCGCAAGTGCTGAGCGCATATAATTTACGTGACCAGATTCGACAAAAGATACTCACGGATGTTTTATACGTGTTTTTGTGAGTTTAGAGTTGCCGTATTTAGTAGCGAGTGATAATGCGTTGGTAGCTCAGTGCGCTCAGTACTTACTACTGAGCCCCCAACGCGTACATGTGCGTACAGCAATATATCATTCTCATAATCAGCTTATTGTTGATTATTCTTCAATCTATCTGATCGATTCTGGCGTATACGTATCCCCATTCCCTAGTACTGCAGAGTGCATCTCCCCGATTTTTGGAACCAACTTGAACCCGGTCATCTCATCTCATCTCTCCTCTATTGTCGTCCTTGCAAAATGTTTTATGCGACGTCCACCATAGAGCATATAAAAAGAGGCAAACGATACTCCATCTAACAACTCCCAGGCAGAAAACGAGCAGACCAACTCACAACTCACCTACTGGTTGAAGAAGAAATCCATTGATGTGTTAAGGGGTAGTACCTCAACACATCAATGGATTCCTTCTTCAACCTCTTCACCACCTTCTCAGAGCCCGAGACGGCATCCGAGCCTTCTATCCCCGTCGACTCCGATGGCGTACCCCCAGGAGATAACGGCGGAGGCTGCATCGTTGCTTAGAGGCCATTCCCGTTCGACCAGTGCCTCATTAATCCTCATTCCTCATCAGCGGCAAGTGTTTCTGTACCTGTCCCCTGCACCTCTGCTCGTCGTCCCTGCAGCATCACCGCCATCACTCTCACCACTTGAATCTATCATTCCGTTCTTCTCGTGTTTCTTCATTCGCTCTCACAGGCGGATATAATGATCCACGCACTTTTTCATTGTGCTAAACTACACCCTCATTCGCTTCAGTCGGAAATATCCCATATTTGTCTAATATCATCTGCGAATGCATCACATTACTTAATTTACTTAACTCTCATCCTCCGATAGGAGGAAGAACAACTTGATAGGAAGTTAAAATATAAAGAAGTGTTACGTCACTGCCACGTTTCATGTGTCACTCAAGTCACAGTTTCTCGGATCACGTCACGATAACTCTGAGACGCTCTCAGGGACGGCTTCCAATTTACAGTACACTAATCGATAACCATGCTCGACTTCCTTTCACTGAGGAAAATTGCTGTTAACGAGTCTCTTGAGAGCCATACATCCGGGGCAGAGGAGACGCCGTGAGTAACCGTCTGTCGCCGTCAAGGCAACCGTGCACTCTGGTCACACTGCCGCGAACGGAAATCTCATTCAATTCTACGATCTTCCGTCTCATAGTTCATGATAGGGTGAAACGGTGCATCGCTCTACGTCCGCGTACAACGAGTTGTGCAGGCTGTACTTCAGAATGGTGAGGATAGTCAAGATACAGTGGCATACCAATCCGACTCGGAGTCGCCTCGGATGATGGACCTAGCGGGACATCAATGGCACGACAGATATAAGCGTCGTCCAACGCGACGTACTGCATTGTGCGGGTGAATGTCGTCGCTCAGGTGTGTACGCACCACTTTCGAGGTTCACCGAGAACAAAGCCCCCTCCTTCACTTTGTATTTGTGCTAAGGTTCTCCCCTTCATCAGAACTCACATCTGGGTCTGTCACAACTACACTGACTGATGGAGCCCGCTTTATGGACTTGCGTGCTTCGTCAGATGATTCGGTGCGCCTCATCACCATCCATCGCCACCCTCTTCAAATACCTCCCAAACCCAGAATCATCGACCATCCTCAATCAACACCCTCATCTCGTAATACCGCAAATGCTAATAACAAGATATGGAGCACAAATTAAACCGAAGAACGCGAGCGCATCAAAGAGTTTTGGCTCGGACTCGGAGAGCAAGACCGACGCAATCTCGTCAAATTAGAGAAAGAAGCTGTCCTAAAAAAGATGAAGGAGCAACAGCGTCATAGTTGCGCATGTGCTGTCTGCGGTCGCAAGCGGTGTGTCTACCGATTTTGATCTCCACTTTTTCCCCTCTGATCACTGATGTCTGGCCCCCTCACGTGCGGTCCTTTATTCAGGAGCGCCATCGAAGAAGAACTCGAGGTACTGTACGATGCCTACTACGATGAGCTAGAGCAGTACGCGAACATCCAGCAGCGCTACGTTGCCTCTGGTGGCGCCCATCCCCCGCCACCTGGTCCCGGTCCTTTTCCTGGTTCCGTGGAGGTCGACAAGAACGGAGCCTTCATCGGTGCACCGCGCAGCACGCGAGCGTCAGCAAAGCAACCTCAAACTCATCCACCTCAAGTCAACGGCCGAAAATCGGGCAAACACCCTCCACAAGAGAGTGAATTCGACGACGACGAGCAGGACGATGAAGAGTACGAAGAGGACGAGGAATATGAAGAGGATGACGAAGATGATGAAGATGACGACGACGACGATGACCCCGAGGAGGATGATCCGGATGAGATCTCTCCAACGAAGTCTCGTACAGGTACTCGTGCTCACGGCGGTCGTGATCGTCGAGCCGCACCGAACGGGAAGGTCACCGGTGCGTTGGCAAAAATTTAATCTTCTCCGTCCTCTGCCCACTCACGTGCCACTCATTCTATATTCACAGGTAACATTCTCACAGTTGCAGATGACCTTCTCAAGAACGATGGGCAAAAGTTTCTCGAGATGATGGAGCAGCTCGCTGAGCGACGTATACAGCGCGAGCAACAAGCGGCTCAGGATCTGGAAGTGGACAGCGATGCGGACCATGGCGAGGAAGGTGACGATGAGGACGACGAAGACGACGATGAAGATGATGACGAGGAGGAAGATGAGGAGGAAGAGGTCCGTTACATACCTCTTTCACTGCAACGATGCTAATTTGCGCAGGCGCTCACTGAGGATCAAAAGATGGAGGAGGGCAAACGCATGTTTTCCATTTTCGCAGCACGCATGTTCGAGCAACGAGTGCTCCAGGCGTATCGCGAAAAGATTGCACAGGAGCGTCAAATGCAGCTGCTTCGTGAGCTTGAGGACGAGACAAAGCGTCGAAGGATCGCGAGGCACGAAGAGCAAAAGAAAATCAGAAAAGAAAGACAAACGGCGGTCCGTC
>WTXE01000252.1:0-37667 GCA_022496225.1 Russula aff. rugulosa BPL654 | reverse complement strand
CCGACAGGAAGAAAGTTAGGGGGGTTAGTCTATGGTACCTATATGGCCTAGTATACGATGCTGTACAGTTTTTTCTCGGCGCTAACCCTGGACCAAATAATACCGTAATGCACAGCCTTGCGCCGCCTTTATCGAGAACTACAGTACACCCTGTACCCTTGTCCCCCCCTACCCTCACTCCACCCCTCTAAACCAAAGACGTGAACGATTCATGGCCTCCATGTCGTCTACTGTGCAAGCAACTTCCTCAACTTCCAACATCCAATTGATCACCGAAGCCTTGGTCAACTATGCAAAGATAACTGGAATAGACCTTTCCGAAAATCCCTTCGCTGCCGCGATCGAACGCGCAAATTCTCCCGGGGCTATCCTAGAGTTGCTCCAAGAACGAGAGAAGGCGTTCAAGGACTATCGGGAAAGGAATCAGAGACTAATCAGCAGCCTCAGCCCGGCGGTAAATGTCATTCAGGCGTTCTCGGGCGTTCTAGGCGAGGCGGTCAGCCTGGTAAGTCACACATCCCATCTGGTGACTCTTTTAACGTGATCTCGACAGGTCCCCTTCCCACCAGCAAAGGCGTTATTCGTTGGGATCGATGTCCTCCTCTCTGTTCGTCACTTTAATACGCACTTAATCTAGTCCCTTTGTGATATATGGATTTCAGGCCGCCAGTGGGGTCACGTCAAGTTACGATGCCCTCATGGACCTCTTTGAGTGCTTGGGGAATTTCTTCAAGCGTCTGGAGGTCTATACGACAATCCCGCCTACTCCGATTATGACGGATCTCATTATCAAAATAATGGTTGAGTTACTTTCGGTGCTTGCCTTAGCTACAAGACAAATCAACCAGGGGCGGTTCAGTAAGTGGGCCGTCAGATATACGTTACTCATGCTCAATGTGTCACAGAGAAATTCATGGAGAAGTTGTGGAGGAAGGGAAAGACAAAACACAGGCAGCCCTCGAGAGATTGGATCGGTTGACGAAGGACGAAGGACTGTCGGCTGCTGCACAGACCTTGGGTGTCGTCCATGGTATTGCGGATGATATGAGGGTGGTTATGGAAGGTCCGCCATTCGTGCTTTGTCTCAGATATTTGTCTAACTACCTGTTCTATTAGATAGAAACGAAACGAACAAGATGAAACGTTTGTTGTTTCCCCCACCTTTCGTCGCGGAGACTGACGGTATTCTGTAGGTGACCAGTTGCAAGAGGATGTCCAACGCTGGTTGTCTCCCCCCGATCCGTCGACGAATCATAACTTCGTTTCAAATTTACGATATAAAGGAACGGCAGCATGGTTCTTCGAGAGCAGTGCTTTAACAGAATGGAAGGCAAACGGGTCACTCTTGTGGATTCACGGAAAGCGTATGTCTTTTAAACTACAGATGAGTGCCTTACATCTATATCTTGTTGATCATACAGCGGGGGCAGGAAAGAGCACCCTTCTGTAAGTCATAACTTTATTGGATTGTTCGACGTCATTCATAGGGCCTACTACTGTAGATCTGCAATTATTCAAGACGTCAAGGGCATGCATGCAGCGGGACTGGCCACGATGGCCTACTATTACTTTGATTTCCGGGATGTCAAAAAGCAAGACTGCTATGGCCTACTCTCCTCCCTCGTTTCGCAGCTTTCTGCAGAATCGGATTCTTGTTACAACGTCCTCTCCAAGTTATATTCAGACAACAGTCGCGGCATGCATAAACCCGAGGTTGGCGCGCTGAAGAAATGTTTGGCGGATATGCTGAGTCTGCCAGGACAAGCCCAATTTATATCATTATCGACGCCCTCGACGAATGCCCCAATTTCCCTGGGACGCCGTCCGCTCGCGAGAGTGTTCTGGAGTTTGTTGAAGAAATTGTCAATTTGAAACTTCCGAATGTTCATCTATGTGTGGCGAGTAGGCCGGAGATGGATATCCGATTGGTGCTCGAGCCATTGACGACGCTCAAGATTTCTCTTCATGACGAAATTGGGCAAAAGAAAGACATAATTGAATACATCGATTCTATCGTCCGTTCGGACCGGAACATGCGGAGATGGAAGGAGGAGGACAAGCAACTTGTCGTCGATACTCTATCTGGCAAAGCGGACGGCATGTAAGTCATTACATCTTGTCGTAGCTCGAAACGGAGGTTTACACGATATTGTAGGTTCCGCTGGGTGGTTTGCCAAGTTGACAGGCTGCGTCGCACTTTCCTATCAGTATTCGGAAGGTTTTGAATGACCTGCCGAAGACATTGGACGAAACATATGACCGTACACTGCTGAATATCGATGAGGAGAAACGAGAATTTGCACAACGGCTCTTTCGATGTCTCGCTGTATCTATTCGCCCTCTTCGCGTCGATGAACTTGCGGAGATCCTCGCAATCCAGTTCGACGAGGTAGACCCCACCTTTAACGCTGCCTGGCGTCCAGAGAACGCAGAAGAAGCGGTGATGTCCGCATGCTCTAGTCTCATCGCCATCGTCGATAAGGGCGGCAACAAGTCGTACAATTTTCTCACTTCTCCGTCAAGGAGTACTTGACATCGGAGCGACTCGCGGCAGCTGAAGATCGTCTTTCATACTATCACATTCTCCCGAACCGCACATACCATCCTTGCACACGCTAGCTCAGCGTCCTCCTCCACCTCGACGACGAAATCGACAGAGATACCATAGCTCACTTTCCCCTCGCGCCGTATGCCGCCGGCACTGGGTCGATCATGCCCAATTTAGGAACGTTCATCCACATTAAGGAGTTATGAAGCGCTTATTCGATCCGCAAAGCCACATTTCGCGCATGGGTCTGGTATACGACATCGACCGTTATTGGACGGAGCGCATGCCCACGATGCATCCGACGCAGCCCGAGGCCGTCCACTTTATTATGCTCTCTGTGCGGTTTCGTTGGTCTCGCAGAGCACCTGATCGCGCCCATTCACGGACGTCAATAGCAAGGGCGGTTCTCACACACTCCATTACATGCGCCTCAGTCAAGGGCATTTAGAAGTCGATCGCTTCTCCTTAAAATGGTGCAGATCCCAACTCTCGTGACAACTCGGGAGGGTTCCACTTCATAGGGTATCACAGGTGGACAGCTCGTCATGGGAAATCATCACTCGAGATCGCGCAGCTCCTCGTCAATTCTGGCGCGGATGTGAACGTCACCGACTATGAAGGCTGTGCCCCACTACACGCGCAGCGCGGTCTGGGTATCGGGAGATTGCGGAACTGCTACTTGGATCTGGGCAAGTCTCGATGCTCGGAATAGAAGCAAGAGACACCGTTGCAACTCTCATGTCTAATGGGAAGCCTGACATGGCACACTTCCTTTTGATCGTGGCTCAGACATCAATTCCCGAACAGAGGGCTCATTCCATTACACATGCGTCACGATGGGACATGTTGACTCGCACGGCTCTTGATAGACCGCGGCGCCGATGTGAATGCACAGAAAGAAGATCGCTGGACTCCTCTGCATCTCGCGTCCCATAAAGGGCACCTCGACACCGCAAAGTTGCTGATCGATCGTGGCGCAAATGTTGACAGCCGGAATGACAGCAACAAACTCCCTTGGCCTTGGCATCGTATTTTGGGCACCTCGATATGGCACGCTTCCTGATCGAGAAGGGCGCGGCTGTGTCTGCCCCGGATAACGAAGGTCGCACTCCATTCTACTGGCGGCGTTCAAGGGCATCTCCACGTCACGAAGTTCTTGCTAGAGTGTGGCATCGATGTCGACATTCGGAACGGATATGGACAGACGTCATTGTACTCGGCATCTATGAACGGGAAGCTCGATGTTGTACGCTTCCTCATCGATCAAGGCGCAAATATCCTTATTGGAGACAACAATAATTCGAATCCTCTGCACATCGCATCGCAAAAGGGGCACCTCGACGTCGTACAACTGATGATCAAAACCGGCACTCCTGTCGACGTTCGGAACGGTTCCCAAAAGACCCCGTTAGCATTGGCATCTAGCGAGGGTAAAGTTGAAGTCGGGCGCTTCCTCATCGAGCGAGGGGCCGATCTGAATGTGCGGGACAACCAGAGCCAGGCTCCATTACACCTCGCCTCTCAACATGGACACTTGACATGGCACGGCTGTTGCTAGACCATGGTGTTGATCCGAACATCAAGTCCAATGACCTCTCGAGTCCCTTACATCTAGCATCGGCCAATGGCCATCTCAAGGTTGCCGAGTTGCTGGTCCAGCGTGGCGCGATTGTCGACATATCCAATTACATGCAAGAAACTCCACTTTATCGAGCAGTAACGAATGGGAATGCCGCGATCGCCCGTCTCTTGATCGACCACGGAGCGTCTGTGCATACTGCGGACAGCAACGGCTGGACCCTATTGCACGCCGCGTCGCGACGTGGGCATCTCGGAGTTGTAAAGCTGTTGCTTCGATGTGGTGCTGATGTCGACGTGCTCAACAAGGCCGTAGAATGCAGCCGAGTTGGCATCGGAGAATGGCCAAGCTGAGGTTGCAACTTCATTTCGAGTACAAAGCGAATGCAAATACTCGAATCAAGTTACGATCACAACATTGGACACAGTTGAGTATGGGGCGGATGACGATAGGAAAGACGAGGCAAAGGATTCGTTGCACGCTGTCGCGGAAGAGGGGAACATTGACACCTTGAAGTCGTTGCTCGAACGGGGAGTGGATATCAACGCTCGCGATGCAAGTAACAAGACTCCGTTACACATAGCCGCGCAAGGGGAACGTCGATGTCGTGCGCTTGCTCGTCGAGCGGGGCGCGGAGGTGGATTCACGTGATAAGCGGGATGGACCCCACTGCACTTGTCATCACGATATGGACACCTCGAGGTCTCGCGGTCTTCTCGATCACGGCGCAAACGTGAACGCAAGGAAGCAGACATTGGACTCCGATGCACCTCTCAGCAGGCAATGGACACCTCGAGATGTGAAACTGTTACTTGAACGTGGCCGGACATACATGCAATGAATAGCGAGGGTGAAACACCATACCAAGTGTCGTTTCGATCAGGATATCGAGAGATTGCGATTTACTTTGGAAGAATGGCGCGGGCAGACCCGGAGAAAGGTTTGACGAGATCCTTTTATGACTGAATGCGTTATCTGACTGGCGCTTCTATTTTAGCCTTGAGAAAGTGCAGCTTAGAAGGAAGTATCTTGCACTGGCATGTAACTGTCATTTGTCTGTAAAATGCGATTATGTTGAGGTTTGATGATATAACGACGTCACGCGTTACGTTACCGGCGGGTGTACATCTTTAAGCCTTTAACCAAAGAGGCCCATTGTTTGAACCTTTTAGAACTGGACAGGGGCTCGAATAGAGAGTAATGTCGCTGCTGATTACCTCTCTGGTTTGTTCGGGCCTGCGGGGTGGTGTGGAGTACTTCACCGTACGTCTGTGTCAGTTCCGGGCGTACGCTGAACTTGGAGAGCTCTCAAACGCACTGACGATTCAGTGCCTTGTAGAAACTTTTCAATATTTCTTTCGCTCAAAAGCATTACTCTCTCTGCTTCATTATCATAGTCGATGAATATGCACATGGCACACTAATACGACTCCTTTTTCTCGCAACTTATCAACCTGACTAAAGTTGGCCAATATCCTAGGCTACCAAACGACTGAAGGCTTATGATCCTTAGGCAAGCCAAAAGGCCAACCTGATAGATATCCTTTCACACGCGTCCGGGTCGCAAGGTGAGGGTTCTTGTCTTCATAGCTTCGCATATGCATATCTACAGTGCTTATTGTGGTTGGTGTTTTCTGGTTTCAGTCACTGCCCATGACTTCTCGTTCAAGACAGTCAACAGTCAGGGTAGTGCTAGTCTAGCCAACGCGACTTCTCACTTCCTTCATGCAAGAGGTCCTAGACGCCTTTCGCTCCATCGCTCCATCTCTCTCCAAACTCGACCCCGAGGGATCTACATATTCGCCTCTTGGGCACGCTATTCAGCACCCACATCCGGGTTCACTTACACAAACAACAGCCACTACTTGATCTTGATTTCTGCTGGGTCGATCTTCGCGCAAGGGCCAAGGCTTTGGGAAAAAAAACACCACGGCATTTTTGACGCTGGTTCCCATTGCGATGATGGCAGAATTAGTGGTGGAAAATGGGACGGCTGTCGGGTTTGGCTGGAATAATATCGTTGATGATGTTGGTGTGCAACGGTCAGGATCAGCGGAAGAGACATCAGAGGTTTGGTTTGGTTTGTCAAGCAGGAATAACTCTAGAATTCAACGTATACCGGCGATTAGACCGATTAGCGTACGTAGTTACGGGGTCAGGATCAGCGGTTTGGTTTTGCCAAGCAGGCATGACTCTAGAATCCAACTTACAGTATAGTGATTAGGTCGATTAGGGTTCGTAGTTGTTACCCATACTAATACCAACTTTACTTCATGATTATTCCGTCGAATATAATGCTCTAGATCTTATCTTCAACGATCGTCGGTCTCCGAGCTTCTGCAGCTGCGGGTTCTCACAGCAAACAGAACATTGAATTACGTGCAAAAACAACACAATCACAGCCAACCCACGGACCGAAAGAAAAGATTGCAAGGGCATAAATGAGTTCCATATAACGAAGTGGATGCATACATACGGGCGTCAAGGAATATTAACCCGAAACAGAGTGGGCGAAAGTGTCCAAAGAAAATAAATACGAACCCTGTACTGCGATGTCCGTGGATGGGAACTTGGGCGAGTGGTACTTTAACATGTCCTTTTCAAACGTACTCATTTGAAGGGAAACTGTAACTGGGTACTAGTGGTGGGCGCTCCGCCCAAACCGAACAGAAAGGAACAAAACGGGACTGGGGGGCGGGGGGGGGGGGGGGATATCAACGATACGATGGTCATGCAGGTACTCTTTTGTAAGCGAAAGAGTTATATAGATATGTAAGGAAGTCGGGTCGGACGTAGAGTCGTGGAGGTAAGGGTAACGGTGCAAGGTACTAGGAGGTATGAGAGGCAGAAGAATAAAGACTTGTAACAGACCAAAAATAATGATATCGAGAAGACTCGTCAACATCTTGTCCGATAACTCAAGAAAATAATTTTTTGGGAGAGCGATCAAAAAAAATTGAGCCAAACGTCAAGAAAAACAGAACACCATCAAACTACAACATCAGAGAAGCGGGAAAAAGATACTTTCATTTACACGTCAGGGGGCAACGACGCGGTCCACACATCGCTTGCACGGCGGTAGCGATACGGATTGTTGCTGCTTCACAGAGCGAGTCTGTGCTCCAGCCAAGATTGTGTTCTCCTCAGCAGCCATGCGTTCACGCAACCGCGCAAGCTGGCGTTCCTTCGACACAAACCCCTTCTTGAGCTCGTCGGCTTTACTACAATTATTGTTCCTTTCTCCAGTAAACGGACCCTCGGACGAGACGGCGCGCATGCCAGACCATGAGAACGGCGATGGGAGAGGCACGAGACTCGCAAGGTTCTGCAACGCAGTAAACGGGTGAACGCCTGCACCCGGAATTGCGTCAGTCGACGATGATCTCATTGCGGTCTCGCCAGATGGAGGCTGCGACCGCGACTGGACTGAGGACCTAATTGCACTATGAGTTCGACAACATGCACGTCATCCCTGTGCACTTACATACTGGAGGATGCGCGTGCCCTCGTAGCGGGTTGAGGGATAAAAGTCGGCGCCGAGGCCGGCTTCGTAATCCGCTGCGGTAGGCATGAGGGGCGAGGAGCATCGTACTTATTTGATGGTGATGTATGCTGTGATGCCGGCGGCTGTAACGATGGGGAGCATGAAGGTGAGTACTTGGGATCCTTGGCAGGCCCTTCGAAGCGCTTCAGCGCAGTCGCACGGGGAATGGCAGAGGGAGAGGGTGGAGAGGGACGCGCACGGGAGACAGGGGACGTAACGGAGAAGGGAAAGGGAGCATCGTCACTGTTCTCGATCGCAGGTTCGTGAAACAGCACGGACTTCTGCCCCACGGGCGTGCGCACAGGTGTTGTCGAAGGTGTCTCTGAAGATTCAGGCGAGGCGAAACCAGGAGGGATCTTAAATGTAAACCTGATCCCGCCTTCGTCTTCCTCACCAATGAACTCATCTTCTGCACCAACGTGCATGACTTCCTCGGTTTCCTCCTCTTCGAGAACGACGTCGAGTCCTGATCCAGCATAAAGTGAAGAATCCTCTGTAGGCGGAGAATCAACTTCCGTCCCCACATCTACGGGAAGCACAAAGGGAGGCAATCCATTTCCATCGTCTTCAATTGCACTGAAGAAGCTCCTAGAGAAAGGATTCGTAGTTTCCGGAGCGGCGACAGGAGTTGGCGGTGAGTCACCAAGGTCCTCAAGGCATCCAAAGAACCGGTCAATTTCCTCTGGTAAACGTTGCGGAGAAACTGAATGAGTTAGGCCCTTCAAAGGGAAGGACCACTCTCGTGAGAGCGAATAATGTCGAGCGTGCGTTGGATTAGGTGCAGGTGAAGGTGTGCGAGAGGGTGAGGAGACGCCGGAGGGAATTAAATGGGCTGTCGAGCGTGGGAAGTCTTCCAACGAGCTGAAAGATGATCCATCGTACGAGATGAAGCTGTCATCGCCTTCTTCCTCATCTTCATACCCAATGAGGTGGTTCTCCTGATCCGAATAAGGCTCTTCGTTTTCATCAACCTCCTGCACAGCCTTAAGCTCGCGGCCAGTTAACATGTATCCGTCAAGGGACTCGACATCCGTGGCTGAGCTCAAGGAGTCGATCGACATCACGCGCCGTGCTGGGACCACTGGAGTGGATGCATTGACACTGAACTCTTCTAGCATTTTCTCCAACTCCACACGTCGGCGACGCTCTTCTGCCAACTCGACTTTAACACGTTCCAGCTCAAGCGTCGCCTCCTTGTTGCGCGCTGCCTCGTCCAGCATGGTTTGCATTTCCGCTTCGACGGTCGCAAGCTCAGCCTTCAGACCTGACACGGCGGCGGCATGCTCTTCAGCGTCGCGAATGGCGGCACGATTCTTGATCTCTAATAAGCCTGCGCGGTCGCGTGCGAGCCATGCTTCCTGGCGCTCGGCATCGACGCGGTGGGTAAGTGCGCCAATCTGTTTCTGTAGATCGGCTACCCGTGTGCGCCACCCATCGATATCACGCTTCAGCTCGTCTCGCTCGGCCTTGAGGTCAGCAATAAGGCTAAGCATCTCGTCAGTCGGCGCCGGGTTTAACAAGCAGATGTCGGAAGCGGCAAGGGAAACAGGGCAGGATTGGGTACGAAATGCAAGCGCGCGCTCGAGTTCCGATATCCGTGCTATTAGAGTAGCTTGGGACTGGTAGAGAAAGTGTTGCTCATTGCTTACGGAAGAAGGTCGGCTGAAGTCGCTGTCAGACCCTATTGAGGTACGATGGTCGGTTGTGGGGGTGAGCTCTGGAGTCGGGAGGCCATAAAAGGAAGACTTGTAGGAGATACTGCTACGTCTTCTGGGTGCCTCAAATGGGTCTGACGATCCTGAGGAAACATTATCCGTCGACTTCCGACGAAAAAGCGAAGCAGGCGAGGTAGAAATCGGGGGAGCGACAACACAGCGGCGATGTAGGGCAGGGGCACTAGAAAGAACACCATCCGAAGGAGGGGATGAGACCAAGTTAGGAGGGGATGTAGTAAGGGTGAGTGACTTGAGGCCAGATAGCTTGGACGGGTTTGGGGTAGGCGCGGGGGTGGGAAGTTCACCGTTGGCAGTTGATAAGAGCTTCTCGGGGCTGAGTGAGAGGGGGCGGAGGCTCAGACCAGCGGGACGGTGACGCGCGCGAGAAGGGGTCGGAGATGTAGGAATGGCAGGAGGCGAGGTATCTAACGAAGCAGAGGGTGACGAAGGTCCCTGAGGTTCCTCCTCCTCTTCCTCCTCTTCTTCCTCCTCGACAAGGGTATGAAGTTGATCCTTGATAGATGAAGTCGGGCGATTACCAAAAGAGTCCCGCATGTCGCGCATGTTGGCGAGGCCACTCAAGCCTGAACTGAAACTGCCCATAGGAGGAGGAAACGAGGGCTTGCTCGCTGCGTTGAATGATGAGCAAATGCGAAACAAGGAAAAATGAGTGTCCGTACGGAGTTCTGAGATCCTCCGTTCGATCTCGGGAGTGTTCAGCTCTGGGATCTCAACAGGTGAAAAACCATCTGGACTTGGCTTGCCCTCAAGGGCCCAAAGAGCGCGGCGACGGATGGAGTCCTTATCGCCAAGGCTGATGTTGTCCTCACTGCTGGAGGTGGATAGAGCTGGAAGGGAGACGCCCATGACTTCGGCTGAGTCGCGACGGGTGGAGAGGGATGAACAGCGGCGGTGGTGGGATCCGCGCTTTGCCGCGGCGGAAGTGGAACTCAGTTGTGACAGCGAAGAAATGGAGCCAGAAGACGAAAGTGAGACATCATGGGAAGGAATAGAAAGAGGAAGTGATGGGGAAGTTGAAATAGATACAACGGAAACATTGCGAGAATGGGAGCGTGAATGGGAATGTCTGTTGGAATGAGAGGACAATCCAGCGGGCGGGGCTTTACCGAGTTTGAACGATTCGAACTGGTGGCCGGTGGCGTATGTTAGCGGCGTCATCGGATGAAATAGCGTCAATGAACAAAAAAAAACGACATTACCCTCTTCTTGTCGGCAAGAAACTCATCATGTTTGATCCTGTCAGCGGCGGCCTCAATACGGTCAAGGGCGGGAGTCATAATTTTTTAAATAGAAGGAGTGGAAGGAGCTGAGAGGAGCCAGTGGAGGTGAAAAAGAAAGGAAGGTGACCGTCGAGGGCAGCGAGAAAAAGAGAGAGAGGAGACGAGTTGAAGGAGGGAAAGGGGAGGTGGTCGTTTCGAGTCAAAAGGGGATGAATGAACAAAACAGCCAAATAAATAAATAAATCAACTCGAACTAATTAATTTCCCCCTTTCTGGGCGAACATGACCACGTCTGCCAGGGCTGTCAAGCTCATCCCCTCTAGAACCGCCTTTCTCCTCTGCGATCTCCAGACAAAATTCAGTACGCATTTCTTCTCCCACTCTCCGCATACACCCACTCTCACGTATCTTTCCCATCAGGACCTGCCATTCACGGCTTCGACTCTCTCGTCACCACCGCAAATAAGCTATTCAAAGTGGCAAAGGCTCGGCGTTTTCACCGATTGACTCTTGCCTGGTTTGACAGATCAAAAAAATTAATGTAGATCCATGAGGTCCCTGTGATCGTCACAGAACAGAATCCGAGAGGTTAGGATGCGCAAATCTTATGATTGTTTCGTTCCCCATTGCTCAGGCACCTCTCCCCAGCTCTTGGCAAGACCGACGCCCGTCTCAACCTTGCCTCACTTGGTCCCCTCCACCTTGGCACCGTGGAAAAGACGCTCTTCTCCATGACTACGCCCGAGTTCCTCTCCGTGCTTGATAAACGGCCGTTCCAGTCCCTGGTTCTCATGGGCATCGAGGTACGTTCCATTCTTTCATAATGTCATTTTCCGGGCTGATCGGAGTTTTCCGGATCAGTCGCATATATGCGTGCTGCAGTCTACCTTGGACCTGCTCGAGCGCGGATATGACGTGCACGTCCTCGCCGATGGAGTATCGAGCTGCAACAAAGAAGAGGTGCCTTGGGCTCTCGAGCGAATGCGCCAAGCTGGGGCGCAGATCACGACCAGCGAGAGCATGCTGTTCCAATTGCAGGGTAATGCCCTCTTTCTCGGTGTTATGACGATGTTTGTTATTAACCGCGCGCTAAAATAGTCGACGCATCGGGCCCCAACTTCAAGCCGTTTTCCAACGTAATAAAGGAGGAAAAGGAGGCTACTACGCAAACGCTGCAGATGCTACTGCCCGCTAGCCACTCACGTTTGTAGCTGTATAGCGTGTTAAGAACTTAAGATGTACAAAACGAGATGTATCAGAATTATGTGTAGGTTGCTGTCGTTTTGACATTCATTTCAAATGTTCTCACGTTCTCACATGTAAATCGCGGGGATCCGGGTGTCGGGTGTAGTGCGCGTCATGCACGGTGTCATAATGCGATAACTCCGCCAAAAATTGTCAACACTTTTTCGGGCTTTCCGTGAGTTCTCCGTGTTATTGCCACTTATTGGAGTGAACATATTCACGTGACGGAATGTTGAACAAAGTCCTGGCGCAACAAAATTGGAACTCACGATAATTATCACATGCGCCCAATATTACTGTAGGTGCAAAGTTCTTTGTGATGAATCTTGTTATCGGTATCTCAGAGGTCCAAGACGCGCTCCGAGTCCTTCTCGATTTCTTTATACGCAAACACGTTTGTAAGTTGAGCCGTTGCCGACGAAAGACCATGAACACTTACTTATGTTCTGACATGGGGAAGGGGCACTAATGTATACAATTTTGCAACGACTGCCTGTGTTACGCAAACTTCTGAGACAGCGAAAAGTTACGATGACGGCCAATTACCAACTGAATCAGGGACCAATGCACCATGCTTGTAACTTACAGTATATTCCCTTATCTGACCTTCTATACAGTAGTCTCCAAAAGTAAGTGTTATCTTCCAAGGGCTCGTTGTCAGGGGTAGAAACCTAATTATAATAAATGGCCCTGAGGGAAGAGGGCGTGGCACCACATGGGTAAAGCTGGTGAACGCTTCTAAATGACTACAATAGGGCCGCAGCTATTTCCACATCAATCACCAATTCTCCTCCATCCATACCTTAGCTCCATTGTTCTCTATCTCTTCCTCGCCTTGGGGAGTCAGAAGCGCTTGGACGTCGTGATGAGAGGTGGTCGTTAAGAGAATTCGAAGCTGGCCCGAATCATATCAGATACGGCATCATCACGTGATAGACGGACCTCAATCAGTCCTCGCTCTTTTGGTCTCTTTGTAGTTGCAGTTGCTCTTGCTCATCATCTCACCCATCCATTGTTGTGTGCCACCCTGAAATGCTCGGAAAACTCGTACACATCGGCTTCGACGCCATCCTCATCAGCGCTCTCCTCGCTGGCGTCAAACGCTCAACTGGCCTAACGTGCGTTTCTCCCTTGCCTTTGCCAAGCGCGACGCTCGCATCGAACTGAAACCCATTTGTCTCGTCTTGTGTCTTGTATTGCACGCTCGCATGTAGCCCTGCATTGGCCCAGGTTCCCAACAAGGATGTTCGTCGTGAGTGAGACAGTCCTTGAGAAATATGCTATCATTGACCGATATAATTGGGTGGCTTGTGTGTGGTAGAGATGCTGAACACGTATCTCGAACTCGGTATGGTTTATCCTAGCTTCTTTCATCCTTCTGGATGTATTTTTCTCAACGCATGCGGCGCATCTCACAACCTGCAGGTGAATACGTGTTTGATTTTGCCGTCGTGATCTTTGGGGTGCGTTCTGTTGCCTCATGGTTATCACGCGCGAGCTCACATGCACTACTCCAGCGCTCTAGCTCTTTCGAGCGGAGACGCTAGGTGTGAGGTGCATATACATGGCAGGCATATACAGTGTGTCGCCTTTGCATCGTGTAATGTGGGTCATTCATGTTCTCGGCTCATATTTGTCTTCGCGTAACACTGGCACTGATTGAACACACGCACAGATACTCATTCTTATGTATTTTCTGTCGCCTCCTTAGCTTGGTCTGTCTCAGTGTGTTATATTTAATCATCAGTAGAGAACTTGCTCCCCCGAACGGTAATGCGATTGAGAATATTTTATTAGTAATAGACAAACGCGCAAGTAAAAGGGGGGATAATCGACATCAACCGAGGAAGTTGAATACGAAGAAATGAAGCACGACCGAGCCTACGACAAAGTCTGCGAATGCTCTGCAGGGACCTGATGAATACACGCAACCATGTTACGGCGCTGTGTCGAAATACTCACCTTTCGGGTGACACGGCCTTGAATAGAGCGCGGTTTGCTATGTTGACTTGCGAGCGTAGTGACGCAGTGAGCACGAACTGGCCAACAGTGCTCGCGAACCTATCTCATCCGTAACCAACAACCAGCCAACCGATGAAAAAGAAAAGAATATCAGTGTTCAGTCACAAATGGGAGGAATTGAACTGAGCGAGTACGCACCCAGAAAGGAAGGCGTTAAAAGGGAAGCTCGTCACGAGCACGCAGTACACGAACTGGATGACGCCGGACAGGACGAGAAAGACGAGGAAAGCATCGACGAGTTTTAAGCGTGAGGGAGTCGTATTGAGGTATGCGGCCCAGAGCGTATGAAGGGCCACCTTCGATGCCGACGTAGCTGCGGCGGGGGAGGAGGGGGTTGATGGTGTCGAAGCAACGGCTTGGGTCTTTCCGCGCTTGGACGAACCTGGAGTATTGGGAGTCGCGTGAGACTGTTTTGCGGGTGTTTTGGGCCCGGCCATTCCTTTCCTTTTCTTGCGTTGAGTTGGAGTAATTCGGTGGAAGAGAATGTGGTATCTGTAGGTCGTGGGCGGGATCCAAAGGACGGCGCTTTGGGCCACGTCGACTTGACCACAGCGCGGTGCCGGTGTCACAGGGGTCCTGTCCTGCCCTTTTCCGGTACGCGTCTAAATTCACTTCAGAAACTTTTCCGCGACCGCGTTTTCATCTTCAATGATGCATTGTCTCGCACGCAGCCTCGTCACAGCAGCGGGTTGCTTAAAAACGACAAGTGCGGCGACGCGCCTAGCTGCAAATTGGCAGCGCAGCGCCGCCGCCAGGTCGACACTCCCATGGTCAACCTCGCGCAGGGCGATCCACGTCCGTGTCCCGCTCCCATATAAAGTCGAGGATGGCATGGGCAACTTTCTCTCTCCCGCGGCGCTCAAGGTTATTGCAGAGGACTATCAGCAAGGCCTGTTAGATCGTCTCAATGAGCAAATTAAAGGTAAATGCCTCCGTGTCTTAGACTTCCAGGAACCCATGAAGTATTTACTGGGTGTGCGCGGGCGAGGGCAGGTACCAACTTGAAAACATGAGCGTCGCTCAGATTGTCATCTCCACTGCCCCACACGAGAGCCAAACGCTTGCATTCAACTATGCGAGTCTCGCTCTCAACAACAGTTTCTTCCTGCACCATCTCGTGAGTTTATATCCTACTCCCGGTCCTCCTTCGTCATTATTAATTAAGTACACCCGGACGTATGGGGAAGTAGAAACCGCCAAAGCGAAATCACCGAACCACGAAGCGGCGTTGGGCGAAAAGTGGGTGAACCCCGAACAATCGCGGACTCTAGGCGGCGTAATCGACGCGCAGATGGGTTCCCTACAGGAACTCAAGACGTACGTGGCGGCCGCGGCGACCGGCATGCTCTCCTCGAGCGGTTTCGTCTGGCTCGTCAGCGACAGCCTCGGTCGTCTTGGCGTCATCGCGACCTATGGCGCTGGGACGCTCCTCGTCAACGAGCGACGACAAACACTCTCGCCGGACGGAAGCACGGAGCTCGGTGGCGTATATGTCCCGCGGAGGGACCCACTCCCCAGCAGACGCAAACACAAACACACTCGACGACATCCCCCACTTCCGGACTCGCACACCCGCCCACGTCCACGCCGACTCCCCCCGGCGCACGCTTGCTCTCGACGAGCGTATCCGTACGCGGTCCCTCGGATGGCGTCGTGCGTCCAGCGGACTTATGGTCGTCCCACACGCCGTACTCCGGATTCACTGGCACTGGCACTGGCACTGGCGGGAACGGCAACGGGGGAGGGATCCCTAACGCCATTAATTCCTTACCCGATCAACCGACGTCACTCGATACGCTCGGAGCAACGCTATATCCTTTGTTCTGTGTGAGCGTACATGAGCACGCGTGGATGGCGGGTGGGTACGGGGTGTGGGGCAAGGAAGCGTATTTGGAGGGTTTCTGGTCATGTTTGGATTGGGCGGCGGTAAGAGATTCGTATGCTTTGTATGCGCTGCGAAGCGCTAGACGCTAGCTCTGTCTCTATCTCCCACCGACCGATTGACTGTCGGGCTGAGTGACTGGTGTAGTACTGGTGATGGAGACGCCGGCCGATAGATCTTTGATTAATGTGGCACATAAAATGACCAATATTGACTTTACTTGTCAACAAAGCTGCCATCAGTTCAAACCTTGACTTATAACGAGTAGAGATTTGTTGAGCACATCTCAAAATTACCCTCGAGCAACGCCGTGTGAGTTCGACGAAAGTCGTGTGAATGAAAGAGAACAACTTGTAGTGTACATCAATACAGTATGACAGTGAGAGACGTTCCGAAATACGTCTGCCAAATATCGGGATTCATTCGGAAACAAGTGTGGGGCCAGCTTGATAGCTGATTCATCCCGACTAGCATCTACTCTCTCCTGTTCGCTCGCCCACGATCACGATGGCCATCACTACGGCCATATACAACGCACACCCGCACAAGATCAACTCTCTGCTTACCGACATTGAGCAACAGTTCACGCTCGACCAAGATGTGCTCATCTCCATCACATCCCATTTCCACAAGCTCTTCAACCTAGGATTGAGCGATTACGGACATCCAATGGGCATGATGTAGGCGCCCCTCTTGCTCTTTTGAGTCATTTCAGTGCCATGTGTGGCTAATCAATCGATCGATCCCCTCTTCACCCCACAACCCACCTCTCACCTCTCACCTCTACCATAGCCCCACATTCGTCACTGGCGTGCCAGACGGTACTGAGACTGGGTAACGCATCCCATCACTCCTGACTGTTCCCGCTGGCTTACGCCAAATACCGAATGACAGCACATTCCTTGCACTCGATCTCGGCGGAACCAACTTGTAAGCCACCCTCTTTCCCTCTTTTTTCCGCGCTACTCACTTGGTTGTAGGCGCGTGTGCCAAGTGGAGCTGCATGGAGATAAAACCTTCACATTAAAGTCGCAGAAGTACCTCGTCTCCGAGGCCCTTAAGACAGGGGAGGCAACAGTGCTATTCGGTACGCGCCAGTTTACTACTAAGCGAGCGCTTGTTACTCAAGTATTCCGTCCACCCTATAATCTCGTGAATTGGAAATCGCCGCGCGACGTCAATCAACTTGGTCAACATCACGCACTTCACACATTCCGCCGTAACTTTGTCGACGGTTCCCACTTCAGATTACCTCGCCGATTCTGTCGATGCCTTCCTTACCTCAAATATGGAATCGCCACAGTCCCCGGCCAAACCAAACACCTTCGATATTGAATCGCCCGCGATACCTCTAGGCCTTACCTTCTCGTTTCCCGTCGAACAAACGGCACGAGACAAGGGCATTCTCCTCACATGGACGAAAGGTTTCTCCGCAAAAAATGCTATTAATAAAGATGTAGTCAAGTTGCTCCAAGACGCGTTCGATCGCAAGCACCTACACGTCAAGTGCGTTGCCCTCGTAATGACGTAAGCTTGCATGTTCTTTCCTATTCGCACGAAGGTATCAATGCTGATACGTTGTGATCTAGACAGTGGGCACGGCTCTTTCTCGCGCATATACTGCTGGCGGATGCGTTCTGGGTGCAATATTCGGCACGGGGACGAACGGCGCGTACCTCGAACAAGTAGCCAATATCACCAAGCTCGGGAATCACCCCGCGGCTGCGACGGGCGGCGTGATGATGGTTAACACCGAATGGGGTGCATTCGACAACGCACGCGAGGTGCTGCCTACGACGCCCTTCGATAGCAAAGTAGACCGCGAGTCGATCAATCCGCGCTTCCAGGCGTACGAAAAGTTCATATCGGGGATGTACCTGGGCGAGGTTACGCGGAATCTCCTTCTCGCTCTTGTCGACGCCGCGCCCAAGCCCATCCTATTCAACGGCAAATCGACGGAGCGCCTGAACAAGCACTATGGACTTGATACGGAGGTACTCAGTCTCGTCGAGAGCGCGTGGCGCGCCGATGCGCCAACAGAGAAGACTCGGACTCGGAGAAAGAGTACGCCGCTCTGCGCGATTTCTCGACACCGCTTGTGGAGGAACGGATGCGCCTGCAACGCTGCGTCGCTTGAATAGGGTGCGGGAGATCGTACAGGAACACCTCGGTTTTGCGCCCGGAGAGGTATCGCTGCGCGATGCGGCCTCGTACAATGGACAGCGGCTCTCGTCGTCCGTCGCGCTGCGCGACTTAGCGCGTGTGGCGTCGCCACCGTTGCTTTACAGATGGGATACGTACTGGCCTCGGGAAGGACGCACGGGCGGCGGCTCCGTCAGCTGAGAGGAAACCTATTCATGGTATCGATGGGAGGTGGTCTTAAGTTCGTCTTGGTCATTGGACCATAGGGCGAGACTAATGGCATACATGCGCGTCGCATCACGTATTCGGATAGTTGTATCAGCATTATCCTGGGTTTGAGAAGCCATGCGCGAGGCCCTGCTACTGCTACTTGGCGAAGAGGTCGAGAAGCAGGTGTTGATGGGTCTTGCGAAGGACGGCAGTGAAGTTGGTGGTGCGCACAGTTGATATCACATTCTTCGTTCTGTGATTGCTGACTTCTCTCTGTCTTTTTTTCTGCATGTTCAGCCGCGCTCGGTGCTTTGCAAGCAACGAAATCATAAACCAAAACTGTGCTTGAGAACCAGGGTGGGCAGCTAGGCGGCACTATTTTTGACAATGTATTTGACAGAATAAAGTGATGTACTGTATATATTGGAAATTGAGAACAAGATGAGAGCACGCAAGGGGTGATGAGACACGACATTATTTTAGAAAAGGGGACGGGGGATAAGTTTGGATCTGAATAATTTTGGCTAAGTTACCGTATAATAAGGATATGCTCGACGACGGAAGCGGAGACGCAGGTCGATCAATGCACAATGCACATCCTACTTTCCATAAGATCCGCTGAACTTGAATTCGCCAGAGGATTCGTTCCAGCGGACGTTGACGTCGGATTTCAGGTATAGATAGTCATATCTGGGCATCGATCAGTTTCACAAGACGTTAGCAGCAGCGACTGTCCGACTTTACCTGACGGACGCCTGCAGAGTGTCATCGAGAATGTCCTGGAAGTCGGCGGAGGTGAACTTCTTCATCTTCCATGAGGGTTTGTCGTCGAGCCCGAAGAGTGCGCCGAAAACGACGGGGTCGGTGCAGATGCCGTCGTAGACCCACTTCGCGCTGCCGGTCTTACAAGAGGGCTTCCACTATTTATCGATGCGTCAAACGTCATCAGTATAACGCGTCGAAATGGGGGAGGATACAATACAACGCGTAACCACTGCAGGAACACGCGTCTAAACTCACCGTCATCTGCTTCATGATGCCACTGACGGCAGTGCGCCTCAGTCGGTCCACCTCCGTCGCGATCTGCGAGGAGGACTTTTCGACTGGCTCGAGGGTCTTGATGTATGCGGCGAGGGAGACGAGTGTCTGGCGCACGTCGTCGTCGTCCTCGGGGAGATCGAAGCTCTCGGGGGCCGCGTTGATGGACGCCACAACCGCGCGTGCGGATGCGTGCGGGTCCTTCGAGTTGCGCGCCTTTTTCTTGGATGCGGCGGAGGAGCCGTCCGACTTGCGTTTGTTGGCAGTAGAGGATTTCTTCAGGACGTCAGACATGGTATGGACGGTTGTGGGGGTTGGGAGATGGTGGGGTGGATGCAAGGGAATCGAAATAAAGGGAGTGGCACGGTCACCGCTTTTGAGAGTGACCGTGGGAACGCAGATATCGATCAGCAGAGGAGACGCAAGAGCAACCTCGTGTTGAGGAAGAGGGGAGGGACATAAGTTACTTTGCTACTCCCCCTCCCACTTTCGAATTTCACTGTAAAGTCCAAAGCATCAGAATTTCAGATGTTGGAGCATCTGCCGGATTTGGAGCTCGGGGGCTCGGCGACGCCTCGCATTGGCCTCGCGCCCGCCTCATGCATCCCTGCACGCTTGCACATCCCTTCGACTGAGTTCTCTCCTCTGTTGGTTTATCATCCTTTTTCTTTGATCAGTCATCCTTTTCCTTTCATGCACAGTTCTCTTTTCTCTGACAGTCCATTTGTACCTTACACGCCCTTCTCATTTCCCTTTGAGTAGACTTTAGAGATCCGCCCCCTTAGTATCAAACGCGACGTGCCCTACGCACTCGTGTCCTCACTTAGTGGTTCCTGCTCCACTTCTCTTTCATCTTCATAGCCTCATGATTAGTCTCGCGTCCACTACGCTTGATAAGTAGTACAAAGGATCTCCATGTATATAAGTCCCTTAGTAGTACTCCCTAATGTTTAGAGTCTTCAGAGTCATCGTCCTCTTCTTCGTGTGTGCACAGTTGTGCCACTGTGTCCGTGCTTTTCCCGCTGCGCTTCTGACTCTCGCGCGTTTCACTGTCCGCTAGCATCATGTATTGTTCTCCGACTTGCGTCACTTTAATGACACTTTCCAAGAGTTTACATCCCTTCATCATCAACTTGTTGGAATATGGACTCATGGTTACGAGATGGTTGTGAGTCAATACATCATGGTTGCAGTTTTACAAGTCTTCAATGCATCAATCTATCAAGCCTACTGTTCAAATTGGCCAAAAAAATTCGGGCTCTTTCCGGGCCGGGCCCATGTCCTTCAACTTGTGAGCGCATGTGAACTGCCAGTATAGTGACAGTACTTCATATGACCCCGCAGGCCCGAACAAACCAAAGAGGTACTAGAACTTGCTCCTGTCCAGTTCTAAAGGGTTCAAATAATTTAAACTTGGGGCCTCTTTGGCTAAAGATGACACATCGCTGGTAAATATAGTAATTGTAATCATCAAACCTGCCGTTTCGGATTGTCCCGCACCAAACCCAACAGAATCCCATTCTACAGACAAATGACAGTTACATATCAGTTGTGCTTTCACTAAGGGCTAAAATCGAAGTGCAGTCAGATAGCGCATTCAAGTCATAAAAGGGTCTCGTCGAACCTTTCTCCAAGTCTGCCCGCGCCATCCTTCCAAAGTAGATCTGCAATCTCTCGATACCCTGTTCGCAACGATACTTGGTATGGTGTTTCACCCTCGCTATTCATTGCATGTATGTCCGCGCTACGTTCAAGTAACAGTTTCACAATCTCGAGGTGTCCATTGCCTGCTGAGAGGTGCATCGGAGTCCAATGGTCATGCTTCCTTGCATTCTCGTTTGTGTCGTGATCGAGAAGTACCTGAGACACCTCGAGGTGTCCAAATCGTGATGACAAGTGCAGTGGGGTCCATCCCACTTATCACGTGAATCCACCTCCGCGCCCGCTCGATGAGCAAGCGCACGACATCTACGTTCCCCTGGCCGCGACTATGTGTAACGGAGTCTTGTTACTTGCATCGCGAGCGTTGATATCCACTCCCCGTTCAAGCAACGACTCCAAGGTGTCAATGTTCCCCTCTTCCGCGACAGCGTGCAACGAATCCTTTGCCTCGTCTTTCCTATCGTCATCCGCGCCATACTCAATTGTGTCCAATGTTGTGGATCGTAGCTTGATTCGGGTATTTGCATTCGATTTGTACTCGGAAATGAACTTTCGCAACCTCAGCTTGGCCATTCTCCAATGCCAACTCGGCTGCACTTCTACCGGCCTTGTTGAGCACGTCGACATCAACACCCTGTCGAAGCAACAGCTTCACAACTCCGAGATGCCCACGTCGCGACGCGCATGCAATAGGTCCAGCCGCTGCTGTCTGCAGTATGCACAGACGCTCCGTGGTCGATCAAGAGACGGGCGATCGCGGCATTCCCATTCGCTACTGCTCGATAAAGTGAGTTTCTTGCTTGTCATTGATATGTCGACACTTGCGCCACGCTGGACCAGCAACTCGGCAACCTTGAGATGGCCATTGGCCGCTGCTAGATATAAGGGGCTCGAGAGGTCATTGCACTTGATGTTCGGATCAACACCATGGTCTAACAACAGTCGTGCCATGTCAAGGTGTCCATGTTGGAGGCGAGGTGCAATGGAGCCTGGCTGTCGTGTCCCGCACATTCAGATCGGCCCCTCGCTCGATGAGGAAGCGCCCGACTTCAACTTTACCCTCGCTTGATGCCAATGCTAACGGGGTCTTTTGGGACTCGTTCCGAACGTCGACAGGAGTGCCGGCTTTGATCATCAGTTGTACGACGTCGAGGTGCCCCTTTTGCGATGCGATGTGCAGAGGATTCGAATTATTGATGTCCCAATAAGGATATTTGCGCCCTGATCGATGAGGAAGCGTACAACATCGAGCTTCCCGTTCATAGATGCAGAGTACAATGACGTCTGTCCATATCGGTTCCGAATGTCGACATCGATGCCACACTCTAGCAAGAACTTCGTGACGTGGAGATGCCCTTGATACGCCGCCTTGTGGAATGGAGAGTTGCCTTCCTTATCCGGGGCAGACACGCTGCGCCCTTCTCGATCAGGAAGCGTGCCATATCGACGTGCCCAAAATACGATGCCAAGGCCAAGGGAGTCTCTGCTGTCATTCGGCTGTCAACATTTGCGCCACGATCGATCAGCAACTTTGCGGTGTCGAGGTGCCCTCTATGGGACGCGAGATGCAGAGGAGTCCACGATCTTCTTTCTGTGCATTCACATCGGCGCCGCGGTCTATCAAGAGCCGTGCGAGGTCAAGGTGACCATACACTGACAGCGGCATGCAGAGGGGTCCAACTTTGCGTTTCGCGTGCGTTCACATCAGAGCCTGGTCTAGCAATAGCCGTGCGACGTCAACATGTCCCATCGTGACGCAGCGTGTAATGGAATGAGCCCTCCTGTCTCGGGAATTGATGTCTGAGCCACGATCTAAAGGAATGTGCCATGTCAGCTTCCCATTAAAACAGGAGAGTTGCAACGGTGTCTCTTGCTTCTTATTCCGAGCATCGAGACTTGCACCAGATCCAAGTAGCAGTTCCGCAATCTCCCGATACCCAGACCGCGCTGCGCGTGTAGTGGGGCACAGCCTTCATAGTCGGTGACGTTCACATCCGCGCCAGAATTGACGAGGAGCTGCGCGATCTCGAGTGATGATTTCGCCATGACGAGCTGTCCGCCCTGTGATACCCTATGAAGTGGAACCCTCCCGAGATGGTCACGAGTGTCGGGATCGGCACCATTTCTAAGGAGAACCGATGCGACTTTTAAATGGCCCTTGACTGAGGCGGCATGTAATGGAGTTGTGTGAGAACCGCCCTTGCTATTGACGTCCAGGGAATGGGCGGCGATCAGGTGCTCTGCGAGACAACGAAACCGCACAGAGATGATAATAAAGTGGCACGGCCTCGGGCTGCGTCGGATGCATCGTGGGCATGCGCTCCGTCCAATAACGGTCGATGTCGTATAACCAGACCCATGCCGCGAAATGTGGCTTTGCAGGATCGAATAAACGCTTCATCACCTCCTCAATGTGCGATGATACGTTCCTAAACTGGGCATGATCGACCCAGTGCTGAGCGGCATACGGGCGAGGGGAAAGTGAGCATGGTATCTCGGTCGATTTCGTCGTCGAGGTGGAGGAGGACGCTGAGGCTGCGTGTGCAAGGATGGTATGTGCCGGTTCGGGAGAATGTGATAGTATGAAAGACGATCTTCAGCCGCCGCGAGTCGCTCCGATGTCAAGTACTCCTTGACAGAGAAGTGGGAGAATTGTACTACTCGGTGACCTCCCTGCCGACGATGGCGATGAGACTGCAACATACGGACATAATCGTTTCTTCTGCGTATGCTGGACGCCAATCTGTGTTAAATGTAGGGAGCGAGTCCTCGTCGAACTGAATTGCAAGAATCTCCGCGAGCTCTCCGACACGAAGAGGGCGAATAGACACCATGAGACATCGGAAGAGTCGCTGGGCATATTCGCGTTTCTCTTCATCAATACCCAGCAGAGTACGACTGTAAGTTTCGTCCAGCGTCTTCGGCAAGTCGTTCAAGACCTTCCGAATACTCGCAGGAAGCGTGCGACGCAGCCTGTCAACCTGGCAGACCACCCAGCGGAACCTACAAGACCATGTGAACGTTCATTGTGAAGCCTAAGACAAGAGACGAGACATGTGGTCACTTACATGCCGTCCGCTTTGCTAGATAGCGTATCGACAACGAGTTGCTTGTCCTCCTCGTTCCATCTCTGCATGCTCCAGTCCGAACGGACGATAGAATTGATGTATTCAACTATGTCCTTCTTTTGCCCATCTCGTCATGAAGAGAAATCTTGAGCGTCGTCAACGGCTCGAGCACCAATCGGATATCCAACTCCGGCCTACTCGCCACACATAGATTAACATTCGAAAGCTTCAAGTTGACAATTTCTTTAATAAGCTCCAGAACATTCTCGCGAGCGGACGGAGTCCCAGGGAAATTGGGACATTCGTCGAGGGCATCGACAATGATATAAATTGGGCCTTGTCCTGGCAGACTCAGCATATCCGCCAAACATTTTTTCAGCGCGCCAACTTCGGGCTTCTGTATGCCGCAACTGTTGTCTGAGTATAACTTGGAGAGGACGTTGTAACAAGAATCCGATTCTGCAGAAAGCTGCGAAACGAGGGAGGAGAGTAGGCCATAGCAGTCTTGCTTTCTGACATCCCGGAAATCAAAGTATAGTAGGCCATCGTGGCCAATCCAGCTGCATGCATGCCTTGACGTCTTGAATAATTGCAGATCTAGTAGGCGCTATGAATGACGTCGAACAATCCAATAAAGTTATGACTTACAGGAGGGTGCTCTTCCCTGCCCCCGCTGTACAATCAACAAGTTATAGATTAAGGCACTCATATATAGATTGAAAGACGTACGTTTTCCGTGTATCCACAAGAGTGACCCCTTCGCCTTCCATTCTGTTAACGCATTGCTCTCGAAGAACCATGCTGCGGTTCCTTTATATCGTGAATTCGAAACGAAGTTATGATTCGTCGACGGATCCGGGGGAGACAGCCAGCGTTGAACATCCTCTTGCAGCGGTCACCTACAGAATACCGTCGGTCTCTGCGACGAAAGGTGGGGGAATAACAGACGTTTCATCTTGTTCATTTCGTTTCTATCTAATAGAACAGGTAGTTAGACAAATATCTGAGAAAAAGCACGAAAATATGGCGTACCTCCCATAACCACCCTCATATCATCCGCAATACCATGGACGACACCCAAGGTCTGTGCAACAGCCGACAGTCCTTCGTCTTTCGTTAACCGATCCAATCTCTCGAGGGCAGCCTGTGTTTTGTCTTTCCCTTCCTCCACAACTTCTCCATGAATTTCTCTGTGACACATTGAGCATAAGTAACGTATAGCTGACGATGCACTTACTGAACCGCCCCTGCTTAATTTGTTTTGTAGCCAAAGCAAGCACCGAAAGTAACTCAACCATTATTTTGATAATGAGATCTATCATCATCGGAGTAGGCGGGATTGTCGTATACACCTCCAGACGCTTGAAGAAATTACCCAAGCACTCAAAGAGGTCCATGAGGGCGTCGTAACTTGACGAGACCCCACTGGCTGCCTGGAAAACTCATACATCACAAGGAACTGGGTTAAGTGCGTATTAAAGTGACGAACGGAGAGGAGGACATCGATCCCAACGAACAACGCCTTTGCTGGTGGGAAGGGAACCTGACAAGATCATGTTAAAAGAATTACCAATGGCATGTCTGACTTACCAGGCTGACCGCCTCGCCTAGAACTCCCGAGAACGCCTGAATGACGTTCACCGCCGGGATGAGGCAGCTGATCAGTCTCCGATTCCCTTCTCGATAGTCCTTGAACGCTCTCTCTCTCTCTTGGAGCAGTTCTAGGATAGCCCCGGGAGAATTTGCCCGTTCGATCGCTGCCGCGAAGGGAGTATTGGAAAGGTCTATTCCAGTTGTCTTGCATAGTCGACCAGTGCATCGGTGATCAACTGGGTGTTGGAAGTGGAGGATGTTGAAGATGTTGCTTGCACAGTAGACGACATGGAGCCCACGGTTGTTCACAATCTTGGTTCTGAGGGGATGGAGTGAGGGAAGGGGAGACAAGGGTACAAGAAGTGGCGGTCCTCGATGCAGGCGGTGCAAGGCTGTGAATTACGGCATTACTTGGTCAGGCTTCACACGCTTTACGTCCGGACTCCACGCGAAGCGCCGAGAAAAATCGGATTATCGGAATGCGCCTGCAACCCTACGTTGCCTGAATGGGGTGCGGGAGATCGTACAGGAGCACCTCGGTTTTGCGCCCGGAGAAGTATCGCTGCGCGATACGGCGGCGCTCGTACAATGGACAACGGCTCTCGTCGTCCGTCGCGTCGCGTTTTGAATAGCTTGTATCAGCATTATCCTGGGTCTGAGAACCGCATGCGCGAGGCCCTGCTACTGTTACTTGGCGAAGTGGTCGAGAAGCAGGTGTTGATGGGCCTTGCGAAGGACGGCAGTGAAGTTGGCGGTGCGCACAATTGAAAAATGCATTCTTTGTTTTTGTGATTGCTGACTTCTCTCTCTCTCTGTCTCTCTCATTGTTGTCTCTGCATGTTCAGCCGCGCTCAGTGCTTTGCAAGCCAATAAACCAAAACTGTAACTTGAGCACCAGGATGGGCAGCTAAGCTGATAGATATGATAATTGTAGACGCCGCAATCTTTGCCAATGTAATTGACAGAATAAAGTGATGTATATAATGGAAGTTGGGACCAGGATAAGGACAAGCAAGGGGTGATAACACTAGTAACAAGTGTTGCGATGGTTCGAATGCCAGCTCGGCTTTACGTCACCGTGGGCCGCGGGATCGGGCTTGCTCAAGAGTCGCTCAAGGGCAGGTACATTGATGCACTCTTTCGGTTGGTCGGTTGGTCGTGATTTTGTTGTTTGTGCACGTAATTCAATGTTCTGTTTGTGAGAATCCCGCAGCGGCAGAAGAGACCGACGATCATAAAAGATAAGATCTAGAGTATTCCGATAATCATAAAGTACAGTACAGTATGAGTATGTGTAACAACTTCTAATCAGCCTACAGTAATCGCCAGTATAAGGCGAATTCTAGAGTCAACTTGAAGCCTGCTTGACAAACCAAACCTCAGATGTCTCTTCCACTGATCCTGGCCGCGGCACACCAACATCATCAATGATATTATTCCAGCCAAACCCGACAGCCTTCCCATTTTCTACCACGAATTCTGCCGTCGCAACGGGAACCAGCGTCGAAAATGCCGTGGTGTTTTTCCCATAGCTTGCGGATAGATCGACCCAGCAGAAATCAGGTTGTAGTGGCTGTTGTTTGTTGTTGTGTAAGTGAGTCGGATGTGGGTACTAAATAGTGTGACCCAAGATGCGAATAGATCGGTCGAGGTTGAGTTCGGAGAGAGAGATGGATCGATGGAGCGGAAGGCGTCTAGGACGCTCTTGCATGAAGGTGAAGTGCTTTGCACGCTGCACAATACGCCTGTTCCATACCCTGCATTGTAATAAGTCCCTGTCAGGTCATCATCATCTTCTTCGCGAGGTGTAACACCAGCATGACGGCGTGGTAATTGTATGTTGGAACGACGTGTAACGGTAGTAGCTGGCATGGAGCTTGAGGGTGATGAGGAATTTCGGAAGCCGAAGACTTTCTCGGCGGCTTTGACGACAATATTTTGGATGACATCTGCCTTGGTGTCTGCATTCGTGAGTGCGACTATCCCGATGCCATCCTCGACGACAGCAGCGACAAATGTTGACACCCCCGGTGCACCTCCAGGGTGCCAAATGACCTATTTACGGAAGCATCGTCGTTATTGTCACGTTTGGCGCTGAAAAAACCCAGCTCCCACTCACATCATGGCCTGCAAGGGTTGCCCTGAACCACCCTAGTCCGTACGCAAAGGTTGATGCTTCCGCACTGACGTTCGGACCCACGATACTGTGTGCGGACGTAATGACGTTGAATTGTGCGGGCGGGATGATTGTTATGTTCGTATCGGGGTTGGTGCCACCATTCAGAATAGTTTTGACCCAAGGGACCTGCAGGCAAAAAGGTGTCAGTCGAGATATTTCAGGTACCCAGTGCGTGACGCACCAAATCAATGACACTGGAAATGGCCCCACCGGGACCAGCCGAGAGATCTACATATTCCTCCTTATCCAAGGGGGTATTAACCGGCCAAAGAGGTCCACGTGTTAGTAAATCTACCCGTCTTGATAGCAGCATTGATAGAGTAGGTAGAGGAGGTCATGCCCAACGGCTTGAATATACGTGAGTTGACAAAGTCCGGGTAGCGCACGCCAGTCAACGCGGACACGATGTGTCACCGACCGCGTACATCTACTTTCACGTTAAGTCACTACAAGGACAAGGGAACAGGAAGGTCATACTGGGTTTTCATATAAAAATTGTTCGCGAAGCTCGAATGTAGGGCGATAATTACGCAGGTTTCTCGTCGCGTTGATCAGAGTAGCACCGGCGTGACTGTTATCTATCTTGAATGAGTAGTCGTGGCTGAAGCCAGAAACGCAACAAAATAAGCACTGTAGATATGCAATGCGAAGCTGTGAAAAAAAATCCTCACCTTGCGACACCGGACACGTGTGAGAGTATATCTATCAGTTGGCCTTTTGGCTTGCCCAAGGATCCATAAGCTTCCAGTCGTTCGGTAGAATATCGCCACTTTGGACTTCCAAGTAAGGGTTGATAAACCTGCGGGCAAAGGAGTTGTATTACGCCCACGTGCAAAATCGTCGATTACGATTCCCAGAGAAGCAGAGAGGAAGGCCTTTGAGCATGAGCCAAGGTTGAAAAGTGTCTACAGGGCACGTGAATCCATCAGAGCGTTTGAAAGCTCTCCAAGAAAGTTCAGCGTACATCTGTGGTCATTTTGGTGCCATTCTCAGACTTGATACCCCATGAACCGAGCTCTGCAGGCCCGGTTTTATTGACGATGGCCAACGTCAAGCCCGGGATACCCTCGGCATCAACAATCTGTTGTACAGATTGCACAAAATCGGGTGTAATGACACTAGGACTCAATCGTCGCTCTTTACTTGGGGCCGCATCAACCGGGCTGCGAAGCGCAACGAGGATGGAGAGGAGAAAGCAAAGTAGTCTCATGGTACTGTTTGACAGAGACTGTTTGAAAGAGATGGTGTGGTTTGGACGTTCGATAGTCGTACTTTTATATGAGCCCTTCATATCACAGCAGTTACGCCAACCCCAAAATCAGTACTAGCAATTTAAGCAGGATCCACAGCCATGTTAAAGATGGTTGATGGAACCATGTGTTGGGACCTCATCTATACTGCGGTGGGCGGAACCAATAGGAGAAAAAGTCGCAGCTGTATTGCTAGATTTGTATACCGGAGACGGATAAAACGGTAGCACTGCCACTCAACTGGCATGAACAGTACGGTACCGTAATGACGAGTAGACGTCGTCTTCAGAAATTGAATGATGATCGCCCTTATGATCATACGAGATGCGTGCAGTCCATCAGGAAAGTTGAAGTGGAGGGCGCTCCACCTCAAGCACTTGTACTGCCATGACTCATGGTTGCGAGTCAATACAGCAGTGAGTCATGGTTACAGTTTTACGAAGTCATTTGATTGATCTATCAGTGAAATTCAAGCCAAATTCAAGCCATCAAAAACTTTCGGCTTTTTCCGGGCCGGGCCGGCCCTTGTGAACTGTGACGGATACGTGACTTGTACCCCGATAGTCGTATGCATCATGATGGATCTGATTAGTCTGATAATGTACACTTACAGTGCCAGCGCGAAGAAATTCGAGGCAGCATGAGAAAAGGGCAAACTGAGAGTCGCTGGTAGAACTCGAATTGAGACTTCAGCCTTAGATGTCTCTTCCATTGTTCCACAGTCCTGCCCGCTCAGGCTGCACATCACCCTAATCATTAACATCATTCCAGCCAAACCCAATGACTTTCTCACTTTACATTACAAATTCTGCTGTCGCAAAGGGAACCTGCGCCGAAAACGGCATGGAAGTTTGTCGTAGCCTTGTGGGTAGATCGACCAACAGAAACAGGGTACTAGCTGTCGTTTGTGTAAGTGAAGCGGATGTGAGTGCTAAATACCGTAATCCAAGAAGCGAAAAGAT
Organism: Russula aff. rugulosa BPL654; assembly: GCA_022496225.1. Lineage (NCBI taxonomy): Eukaryota > Fungi > Basidiomycota > Agaricomycetes > Russulales > Russulaceae > Russula > Russula aff. rugulosa BPL654. Next base: position 7,787 of record WTXE01000252.1, on the reverse strand, counting down.
CGAGTGAGGTGGTGTTCGTAGAGAGAGATGGAACGATGGAGCGGATGGCGTCCAGGACAATCTGGCATGGTACACGCTGCACATGCCTACTCTATATCCCGCGTTGTAATAAGTCCCTGTCAGATCAACAACAGGTACACCGTCATCCACGCGAGGCGTGGCAGTTTGGTACGACGTGAAACAGAAGTAGACTGGTTAGCTGGCAGGGGAGCCGAAGGCTTTGTCGGCGGCTTTGAGGTTGATATTTACTACGGGTTCGGCCTTAAAGTCGTCATTCATGAGAACGATGCGATGGCTGTTGATACATGCCGTGCGCAACGATCTGTTAGCGATGCATAATTGTCATCACATACAGATTTAAACAGGGACAGCATCCATACCACTCACATCATGGCCTATATAGGATACCCTAGTCTATCCTAGTCCGTATAGCAAGGTTGAGATTTCTGCATTGACGTTGGGACTCACGGTACTGTGTTCTGATGTGATTGTGTGGGGCTGTGCGGATGATATGATCGTTACTTTCGTATCCGGGATGGCGCCACCATTCAGAATCGTTCTGAGCTGGGGTACCTGTTGATGACATGAGTCGAAACATTTAGATATTCCAGATAGTGTGATGTGCCAAATCTTCAAGTTCAACACTAGAGATGCCACCACCAGGAACAGCCGAGAGGTATTAACCGGCAATTATTGGTAAACCAACCCGTCTGGGGAGCCGCTTTGATTTGAAGTAGGTTGAGGAAGTCATGCCCAACGGCTTGAATATACGGAAATTGACAAATGTCTGGGTAGAGCATGCATATGACCGTCAAAGTGGATATAATGTATACACCGACCGCGTACACCTACTTTTCATCTTATGTGGAGCGATAATGATAATTTGTGGAATTTTCTTAATACGTCTCTCTGACTGAGTGGCTTTTTTTCCTGGACGAGAAGTCGTGACTGAGAGATGTGCGAAGCTATGCATATGGAAACGACCATGCTTACCTTGCGACACCGGACACGTGTGCAAGGATTACCTATCAGGTATATCAGGGTTCCATCAATTCCCCACTTATTCGGCAAGATATCTGCCACGGCCTTCCAAGTCAGGGTTGATACGCCTGCGGGCAAGGGAGTCGTGTTACGCCCACGTGCAAAATCATCGATTACGATCCCCATGGCAGACAGGCGGAGAGGAAGGCTTTTGAGCAAGACGCGATACTAGTATCAAACAGTGTATGAGGCATACCATGGATCCATCAGTACGTTTGTACGTTTGAGGCTCGCCAAGAATGATTCAACGTATGTGTCATTACCCAGGCCTGAATTGAATAGTTGATACCGCCACGCCGCAACGAGGTCCACTGGTCCAGTTTTGTTCACAATGGCCAAGGTCAAACTCTGGACACCTCTGGCGGCAGCAATGTAGCAGACGTTCTATTGAGAGTCGATCGTTTTGCTTTCCCTGTGGGTGGTCGCAGGCCTAGGTAGTCTCATTGCCAAAAAAAAATGAAAACGGCACTGCGCCGGCCGGCCGGCGCCGACTCGTGTACACGTGGAAGTACTGTACTCGGGAAGACTCCAGGACAGGACGTACTGCATTCACCGTGGACAGTATTATAATGGCCGCTCAAAAGGGGGATTGGGAGTTGCACCAGTTCTCGCCTGGCGCCAAACGTCTTCTCCACCCCACTACATCCATTCTGAAATATCCACCCCAGAACGCGGCGAGTAGCCACAAAAGAGGACCCAAAAGAAGCATACACATTCCGAATTCCGAACTAATCAACAACGTAATTTCAACTGTCACTTCTGTCAATTCCGCTTCTTCGTCATTGTCACCATCATCGCCATCATTCATCCCATATTATTGGAAGTTCTTGGCGTTTACGGAATGACATCGGATATGACCTTTGCGTCTTTGGTACCCTCCACCGAATTCACGATCTCCACCTTGATGTCGGCGTCGGCCCTCGCCACTCCTAAGCCGACCGTGCGCGCCTCTGGGTCCACAACGAGATGTGGCGCGTCAACGCCACCGACGCGGAGACCGTTGCCCGTCCAGCACGACCTGACAACACCCCGAGCGCGAGCGCGAGCTGCACGTCTGCGTGCGAATGAGGCTGCGGAGCGCCGTGAGGATTTGGCCGCGCTTGTTACAACACCAGTGAGTCACCCATTCTTTCATTTATCAGTCAGATGTCGACGGACGGACACAATACGACTCCACTGTCTTGCCCTGTTTACTCCTGTTACTGGCGCAATGCTGTATGAATGACTGACGTGGGACCCCTCCCTTCCCTTCCAGGCGCAATGGGCGCTCTTGCGCCGCTCGTTCGTAGGCGTGAAAACGGAATTCGCTGATCTCGATGGGATGTCGTGGCATGTTCTGATGCCCCTGCCGGTATCAGCTCCAGCGGTCGCAGGTCCAAGGCCAGGTCGACGACCCTCGTTACGTGGTTCTACTTCTGCCAGCTCACCAGTGTTGGTGCTAGACGATAATACCGTCCGTCCGATGTTCAAACGGAAACAGCGGCCGCCAGTATCGGCGTCAGGGTGGGGACAAGGAGTTACATCACAAAGGCTTGCCCCATGACGTAGGAAAACGACCGCCTGTTAGTTCGTTTTGGCATACTCTTGTATTCTACTGCACTGCACTGCTCGTTTGTAAACCGACTTGGCTGTTTGAGACCTGTCGAGACGAAGATGGAGATTACGTCCGGAAGCAAACCCGGTCCGACCCGTCAAGTATTGGATTTGACTACAGTATTCGGTGCTTCGATTTAAATCGGTATTGTGTAAGATATACCGACTTCAACTACTGTAGAACTTGGAAAAAAATATAATGTACACGTATAAAGGCGAGTTACTCCAGACGCGGTATTATTTCTGGCCTAAGTTGGGAGAGGCGTTAGTTGGGAGGGCGTTGAGCTGTTGAAGAGAATCTGTTTCTTTCTATTCGAAAATTTCGCCGCTGTCTTATAACTTATACTGTATGGTCTTATGGACCAGCACCCGAATAGGTAAATGCGTGGCGCACAGCCCTTGGGTTGAGCACTCGGGCTCAGTGCCACGCACGCCACGAAGCATCAATTGAATAGAAGATATTATATTTGGTATAGTCCGCCCAATCGGAGTTATCCGTTCGTATAATCGGATTAACTTTATTTTCCATAAAAATCAGCAGGAGACTCGGTGCATGGCAAAGTTGAAGTACTGTACTGGACAGCAGCACCGTACGGTATAGATAGAGATGACGCATGATGTAAAGAAGTAGCCTTTTACCCGTACCTGATCGACGGCTGGCCGCCAGCTCATGGGAAGCCTCGAGGCTGTAAGCGAATTCCTCACACCAAAAGGGGCAGGATGCTTTGGTACACCGCCAGGCGGCACCATTAGTTATTACATCCGAAAGTGTATCCTTGTAATCGATGTTCTAGCCTTTGGGAAAACATGTTGTCGTAGGGCAGAACAGAGAGCGAAGGAACCACCAATAAGCGTGAGAAGTGAAACCTCGCCGTCGCAGCCGTCGTTTATCATCCGAAGATACTGAACCTGTCACGAAAAAGTGGACATTTTGTTGTCCAACGCCGCTGTGGAAAAGGGAATGCTTCGAGTGCTTCGGAGAGTGATCTAACCGGGGGTGATGGTTGATGTACGGCACTAGAACTGGACTGGCGCAGTACTGGCGCTCATGCAAGGTTTGACTGTTTTGAGCAGGCTTCATATAATCTGCCAAGTTGAGGGTGGCGCGATATCCCCTATAAATCCTGAACCCTCTCCCCTCTCTCCTCCCCTCTCCCATTCTCCGCTCATCTCTCCCTTTCCCTCCCCTTTCTCCCGCCCATACCTCATAACATGCCTGACGTCATTCTTGTCACCGGTGGTCATGGCCTCGTCGGCAAGGCTATCCAAAACGTTCTGGCCACCGAGCCCCAAAACTCACGCTTCGGACGCCGAGATGGCGAGACCTGGATTTTTGCGCGCTCGAGTGACGCCGACCTTCGGTAGGAGTAGTTCCACCCCACCATCATGCTTTTCTTCTTCAGCAAACTTCACCGTGTTGATTTGCCCATGGCCCTTTTTCAGCGATACGGCGGCGACAAAGGCACTCTATGAAAAATACAAACCTACCCATGTCATTCATTTGGCCGCTCTCGGTACGTTTTCTGCCATCCCTGCCAACTTGAAATGTACTGATTTGTTGTATTTCCAGTCGGCGGCTTATTCATGCATTTAAAGTACAAGGTGTCGATGCTGCGCGACAACATCCTTATCAACGATAACGTGTTGCATACGTCGTACCTGACTGGCGTGCAGAAGGTCATTTCGTGCCTCTCCACGTGTGTGTTCCCCGACGGCATCGAGCCGCCACTGCGCGAGGACAAGATCCATCTTGGCCCGCCGCATCATAGCAACTTTGGGTACGCGCACGCAAAGCGGCTCGTTGATGTTGCGAACCGCGCATATAAGGAGCAATATGGCCTCGATTACACCGCCGCAATCCCGACGAACATTTACGGGCCACATGATAATTAGTGCGTTTGTTTCTCCTGCTATCTATGATACATTTAATAACATTTTCATAGTACCCTCGAAGACTCACACGTCATCCCTGGCCTCGTTCACAAATGTTATCTCGCCAAGAGTGCGTCACTCGTTTCATTTTGAGCTCCCTTTATTGATTTTGAGTGCTCTGGATATAGAGAATAACACGCCGTTCGTGGTTGCGGGTTCGGGGAAACCGTTGCGCCAGTTCGTGTTCTCGCATGACCTCGCAAAAATGTTTATATGGCAGCTGCGCGAGTACAACGATGTGGAGCCGATCATTTTTTCAGTTGGTGAAGACGATGACGTGAGCATACGCTACGTCGCAGAGCAGATCGTCAAGCATTTGACTTCAAGGGCGAAGTCAGGGTGGGTCCATCCCTCTCGATGCTTCTATGTACCCATTACATCGGTGCTGACCAACGGCTCTGCACAGTTCGACACGAGCAAGTCTGATGGCCAGTACCGCAAGCCAGCGTCGAACGAGAAATTAATTCGACTCATGCGCGAGACGAGCAAGGATAATGAAGAATTCAAGTTTACGCCATTCGAGCAGGGACTCAAGGAGTCGGTCGATTGGTTCATCGAAAACTATGACCAAGCACGCACTGGCCCTGTCCCGGCCGCGGCCAATGGGGCGACGACGACGACGACGAAGGACCTTGCCGCGGCCAAGGTAGCAACACGGGACATTAATATTGCTAACGGTACCGCTTCTCTATGACCGTGGATTCTTTGGAATGGACTTTTGTTCCGATCGGTTTTCGATTCATAGTGGCTCTCTTATGGACCCATAGAGACGGTTTGGTTTCCTGGACACTTACGGTACATATACGGATAAGTCTGATGTGAAGGAATAAGGTGTGCCGTAAACACCATTCGGTCACCTTACGTTCAGGACGAACGAAGGCCCACAATCAGGCGCCTATCATATACCACATTATGTATTGAATTGAAGGAAGATTCGGAAGTACCTCCCTGCTACTCGTGCACAAGGACAAATTTGTTTCGTTCGAATTTTTTCATTTGCATTTGTTCCGCACTACGACTCACTGAATAGATTGTTGTGTTACCTTTCGCACACATGTAAACCACTCCATGTGTCGTCAACCGGAGAGACATCTATAGCGCGTGGATCCAACTCCTAACCTCAAGCACGCATCAACTATCGACAGTCAGTCGTCATCAATGACTGATCGATCACCTGGCCAGCCACGTCTGTCAGTGGGTGGCGAGGACGTCTGATTCCGGGGTCCATGTCCATGCCTTTTGGTTTGCCGGTACTGTAGTAGTCAGATTTCTTCTGCTCATTCAAGGTTTCCAATGACGATGAAATCTTTTCAATTGTCACGAAGTTATATTGTTCAGTACCACCTCGCCTCGATCATGCTATCTATCTCGTTGGTCTGTTCCGTGTACAGTACAGTGTACACAACCTGTGGGTTTTGAATGAGTACTACTGTAGTCTCTGTGCCCATGCCCAAAATGAGATAGACGGCTTCCTCGGGTGTAATAGGTGTTCCACGGTCTTTGGCATTCCACGCGTTGACGCTGACAGCGCTGATACCCGGTAGCAATAAACAGCCGGCTTCCGAACGGACTATTTCTCAAGATTGATGTTCCAGACAGAACAGAAAGATAGTTGAGCGCGTTCCTAGGCTTTTTTTTTTTTCGCAAGCCAGATTTGCATTCGGGGTGTTAGGATTATGCTTCATTTTATTCCAGGGAGCAGCTGTTTGCAAGGTAACGGCGCAGTACCGTGTTGTTTGTAACTAGGCATTTGTGATTATATGTCATCAGTGTGGGTGCAGGGACTGTGCATTTGATGTTGATTTGTAAATGCCGAGCACGCTTCCTGATGCCTAGCCAGATTGCATCAACCAACGAGTTTCAAAGCCGTGAGCAACCCGGGATTCAATTCGGTCACAAATGCGTCAGCCATCAGGAAGCGCGTCTAGGAATAACGCGAACACGTTGTATTTTTCTCCCAGCTCTATGGTAAGATGTACCGAATAGCCTAGCGCCCGGGCATGATTTACATGAGCGAGAGGTCGCCAAACTTCTCCTTGTATCCCGGTACCGTCCACTTGCCCTTCTTGACCATGTTCTCGACCGTCTCGAGGATGCGTGGGTGCGCTTGACCGACTTCCTCGACCTGTGTATTGGCGGTGAGTGGCCCCGCAAACAAAAGCCGAAACGCGCGGCGATTGGTCAGTCAGTCAGATCCTGCTCCAGGAAAGCTTAGTGGGGCGAGCAAAGAACGCACCGTTAGGTCCTCGAAGGGACGCGCATCTTGGATGTTGGAAAGCGTTGCTTGGAGGTCTTTCAACTCCACGTCAATCTGTGCTTCGGTCTCCTTCGCCTTGGCAATCTATGAGGGCGGGCGCGCGGGGGCAGACACATCGGTGGCGAAGTGGGTCGAAAGGGTCAGCCAAGTGAAGAAGACGGAAAAAGACGGGCAGGAGTGGGGAGGAGGTCAGGGAGAAAACGCACTGCTTTGGTCTCAAAAGTCTCGATGGCCTTCACGTGTGTGCTGACGTCGTACGTGACAGGCTTAAATTCGCGCAGGATCTTCTCCGCTTCATCCACAATGCCTTTATTCTTTAGCACAGAGCGGTAGTGCGTCAGGTCTACGGTCGTCGGTTGGGCATTTAGCTGGCCCGAGATGCGCTGGGCATCCGAGTGGCGCTTGCGGAATGCCTGTAAAGCGGCGACAGTCTCTGACGAGCAGTAGATAAGTAGATGGGTGCACGTGTCAGTTTGGAGTTGATTTTAGAGGGAGATAAAAAAAAAAGAGTTATACCCTGTCCGAGACCAAGGGTTGAATAGATGCGGGTGAAGTCCTGTATCGTTGTGGATGGGTGAGGAATATAGCTCGGAGTTTGACAGCGCAACGAGACGGACGCACCACCGCGGCCGTTGCAGCTTTTGAGGCCATTATGGTGCTAGCGAGACATGATTAATTGTCGCAGAACACGAGAGTGTGCAGAACAGACGTACAAAGGAAAGCAAGGAGGTAGTTGTTTGTCGTGTTGGTTTGCTGTCCTCAAGAGTGTTGTCGGGCGGCCGGGATTCGGTGCGGTGCTGTTTCCATTTTTGGGTATACGGCCTACAGTCGAGCTACAGCTGTAGAAAGTACTCCTCGTTTTGGTGACCCCTACAATTAATGGTGATACACCGCTCTCCTCAAAATTGTCTTTCGTGATAAAAACACGCCTCCTCTCCACCTGTAGTGCTACTTATGCCGAGAC
>WTXE01000251.1:0-37692 GCA_022496225.1 Russula aff. rugulosa BPL654 | reverse complement strand
ATTTCATTATTGTTGCTTTCTTGACATCTCTGCTGACATCTTCGATTCATTACATCGAGCACGTGCGGGGTGCGGCAGCCTCGCGGCAGGAAAGGGGAAACCGGAAAGGGAGTAAGAGTAATTACGAGGATGCGAGGTTCTTTGACACGCGGACCCGTCCTGTCTCGTTCTGTCTCCCCCCCTGATCACGATGACGACAATTTTTACGAGAAGTGGTTCTTTTGATTGTGATGCATGAAGCGTGCGTGAGAGAGCATGCATGGGAAACGAACGAACGAACAACTCGGAGCTTGCGTTACCATACGAAGTGTATGGATGTATATGTGTAAGTTATCATGAGCGTGTAAACTTGGTGCCTATCGCAAAAAGAAGAACACTTCTTTCAGTGGCGTAGTACCGTGACTATCGTAGTACTGTATGTGTACTGTACTGTACAGTTATGACCCCCCTCCCGATAAGACCGGGATTTAAAAAAAAAAGAGTGAGTGTATGTACACTACTAGCAATTCAAGCGCATTTTGAACGGTGGAACGAAACACGTACCGTACTGTAGTACTCGTAATAACGTTGATCCGAAACTCCCCCTGATTGAAATGAAAACTTTGATAGCCTGTGTGTTGTGCTGTGCTACTGTACTTACTGTACCAGGGAGCGCCAGGGAGCGAAAGAAGAGCGGAGCCCAGCGCCAGCGCCAGTCTCCCGAGTCGGAGTCCTCTCTCTCACCGGCACCGGCACCGCAATAAAAGCTTTTTTCGCTGCTTTTCGCGCAGGCCGCGGCTCCGAAGTGCTCCGAAACTTCTTCGTTTATTTCGTTATTTGAGTATTTTTTTTTCCACGATGTTCGCTCTCGCTCGCTCATTTCTCATTCGAGGCCCGCAAGGCACACTACACCACAGTAACACCCACCACACTCTGTCACTTGTACCACATGTACTGTACCACACTGTAAGTTACAGGACCACCATACTGTCTGTACCGGATGCAATTGTAATTGCCAATGTGGCCCAAAAGGCCGATGGGTACGCGCGACAGCGAACTTGAAGCGAGATGTACAGTACCTGTACTCACCGATGTCACGCACGTACCGCACCGCACGTACTGGTACACCACACAACTGCGCGCGCCTAGAACCAGGTTTGGCCCCTGAAGGACCTGAGTTTGAGCGCGCGCGTGAAGGTGCGTTTATGTCCGATGTCAATTTTGGTTTTTTCTTTTTGTGAAAAGTGGGTCCCGGTTTTGTGGTGAGAAGTGATGCACTACAGTACGTAGCCTCGATGACTGTTGATGATGATGGGTTTGTGGGTTTTGTGATACGTGTGATGGTGGATGGAGATGAATTGGATGGGACTGGAACTTGACGGGGTCGGGGATCGAATCTCTGGAAATTTGAATGGAGGGAGGCCTGGTCCAGAGAGGGTCGATGGATGCGACTGCTACTGTATTGCTAAGCAATCTTCGTGATAAGGGTAGTAGGGTAAGGTAAGGTAAAGGTAAGTGGTATACAGTAGTAGGTAACTTACGTAGGGTAGTAGCAGGCGGCAGGGTATAGGTGTGTGAATATGTGTATGGCGTGATGATGGGCCAAGTGTCCGAGTTCTGTCTGTTCGTGTCCGTCTGATCCATTGTGAATTCATTTCTAGATGATGATGCCATTACATTACAGTACAGTTGACATGACTTCAATGAACAATGGCACGGCATGGCACGGCATGGGCCATTGGCAAAGGGGGTGAGCGGGGGGGAAAAACATATTAACCAATTTGGCCCCCAGCAAACATGTCTCGTGTGCGAAGATGATCAAAAGGGATCAAAGGGAAAATGTCGAGTTGAAATGGAGCCACGGAGGTCTCGCCTCCGGTGAGGCGAGGCCGCGGATCATCGTGAGCCGAGCCAGCTGAGCCGCAGACTCCACCAGACTCCAGACTCCAGACTCTAGTGCTTCCGGCTCTGGCTGGCAACAACACGACACGACACGACGCAACGCAACGCAACACGACACACACGTACTCCGATCTTTTCAGGCCCCGGGTTATCCATCGTGCCGTCCCCTGAACTGACGTTCTTTTACAGGAACACACCTGAGGCCTGAGCGCCTGAGCTCTCATCTGTCGAGGGACTTCCGAGTCGGAACTTGGTGGGCAACTGAACTGTGGGAACAATTTTGATGGGATAATGGATGGTGCGCGCAGATTACTGTACATACATACATACCATACAGCACTGCAGTCCAGTGGATGGATGATGCAGCGAGACACGTGGTGGGAATTTACTTACTTTAGTACACTGTCGAGTTGAGTTGGTCATTTGACGTTTGACATTTGATTTGATGATTTCGATGATGATTTTGATTTTAATAATGGGCTGTGCAAGGAAGGGCACGCACAAACAACAAAACCCCATGCCAAGGCCAAACCCAAACCCCGCCACGCTTTCTCTATTACCCGCGACCCTGTACTGGGCCACACGGCGAACGGCCTAGAATCTTCGAGCTTTCATGGCGGTGAAAGATGAAAGTGCTAGAACCAACTCGCCACCAACCCAACGATGTGCCGCACTTGACGTTTATTGGCGTTTCAATCAAATCTTATAGCTTTTTCTTCTCTTTGCCTTCTTTGCTTTCTAATGCAATCAAAAACCCAAATTTGTACATATATAATCAAAGTTGGTAGCTGTTAACACAGGATTTGGGTGTGGGCGTGTGATTGGGGTATACGTGCATGCGTTTACACGAACTACAAACAGACTAAACAACACGACCGCAAATTAAGAGGTTGATGATACAATATGTAAAGGTAAATAGTGCGATGATGATGATGGGTGATGATGATGGTGGTGGGTAGCAATCGACCAGCGACAACACGACTCTCTCGTCAAGTTCGAAATCACAGAATAAACAAAAACGAAAAAAAAAAAAGAATGTCAAACACAAAATGCCCAGTGGGAGGAGAGTCGAGTCATCATGACACTAATCGTATATCCGTCACATGTCGGCGTCAAGGCGTCAGTCAGCGTGCAGCCGACAATAAACAACAACACACAGCTTCATGCAGCATGCAGCAGCGCGCAGCACAAGGTGGAGACAAAGCACCACGGCACAGTCATGCGCGCGCATTAGCAATCTCACGATACATGCATCGGTGGTGGCGATCTCGACACAGATCCTGCTCTGCGCTTCCGAATCGGCGGATCCTACAATTTATCGTGTCAGCGAAAAAAATCCGGAAATCCACGGGAATACAGATGGAAGAAATTCCCCGACTGTCCCGGTTCCCCGATCACGGGTAATGGAGGGGGGATGAACCGGGTACGGGATGCATAGTGCAGACAGTAAAGATACTCACCTCTTGATCCCAAGTCCGTGCGTGCTTTCGCGCCGGCGATCCGCCCAGGCTGGCGCTTGCGCTCGATGACGCCTGTGGCGATCCGAAATCTTCGCGCTCGCGATCGTCCCATGCATATGCGGAACGCATTGGTGGTATGGGTCCCGAGGATGTCGACGACAGGGGTGGTACCGAGTGCGACGCATACCGCAGTGGCGGCTCCGAGGAGTCGTAGCTGGTGGACAACTTGCGGGGGTACGCAGTCACCCCGTCTGGGGGGCCATTGCTGCCGTCAGTGCACATACAGCCTGGGAAGGGGCAGTGTGCACTTTGTGGGCGCTGATTCTGTCGTAGCATCAAAGACACTATGATAGCGTGAGAGCCAGAAAGACAGAGCTGTCAGAAAAGGACTGGTGTGAAAAAATGAATGATGCGATTTACAAAGATGATCGCGCCGGTCTTCGAGTGCCGCTACCTCTTGTGATACGCGGCGTTCTGTCTCCAGAGAGGCAGTGTAGGCGGCAAACGATTCCTGGGTGGCCTTCTGGGCACGGCGCAGTGCGCTGCGCGCAGCTTGTAAATGAAGACCTGTCGAGTCGAGGTGCTATGTCAGTTTGGGGGGAGTGGGTTGAGTGGGGGCTACGCACTAGAAGTTTCTGCTTCCTCTTCGAGAGACCTGATACTGTCTAGACGAGGGCTGGATTTTATGGGGGCAGGGTACGAGACAGGTCCATAATTGCGCGACACGGATCGAGCTGTGCACGACGAGTCAGTAAAAAAAAAAAAAAAGAGTGCTGCGGAAAAAATGAACATTGGGCAGTGCCAAACTCACCGCGGGACAAAGGTCTGCGGTCTGCGTCCCAACCGTCATCACTTTCATCGCCATCAAGCACAGAGTCGTCTGACGGCTCTGGCGATTCGGAAGGAGGCGGTGGGAGAGAACGGGGAGGCGGTGACGCATTGTTGTAGTGACCATTGTTATTATTGTCGAGGAAGGCTTTGCGGAGGCGGGGATTGTGTGGGATGCCGGCTGCTTGACGCTCGATGAACTTTCGGAGGAAGTGAGTTCGAGGTTGTCGGGCATGATGTAGGGTGGACCCTTGATGTCGCCGCGCTGCATGAGGAGCTCGAGGTGGGACATGACCTTGTCCTTGAGCTGCTGGAGCCATTCGTGAAGCTCCATGTGGTCCTGGTCGGCGATGGGGTCGTAGTCCTGCGTCGACGGGCCTTGCGCCAGTAGGTCTTTGTGAGCTTGAGGGCATGGTTGACCTCTGAGTCGAGGGAGCGGTACCAGTCTGTGGCTTGCTTGTTGAGCAGAACGGTGAGCACGCCGGGTTGTACGCGGAGCTGGATGAGAGAGCGGCCGTCGTTGTTGGGAGGGGAGAGGACACCCTTCTGTCCTTGGTTGCCTCTGGTGGCGCCTCTGGAGACGTTGCCGAGTTCTGGCCAGGGGAGGTCGTCGGTAAGCATGCTGATGGGGTTTGGGGGAGGAATGTAGCAAGGGAGGACATGACTGAATAGATTTATAGATTGAAAGATGGCACAGTTCCAGTCACGGCTTGAAAGGTGACCCGCCAAGTTTTAGTCAGCCGGACTTGTATCATCTTAACATACATCATATCCTTCATCGCACTCCAGCTCCGGTCAAACTGTCATGAACATCCCCTACTCAATTTACTTGAAACTCCTCACACGGGAGGGGGCGAGTCTACGTCCCTGTCCCTCCCGCCCCTTCCCGCCATATGGTCCGTTGCCCCAACCAGGCAGTTGTGCGCATGTGAATCGCTCGTAGTAGCTGTACGAGTAAGCGGTATCTCCTTCCAAACAGATGAGCGCTCTCGCTATCTGTGTGGTCCGCCTCGCTTCCACCATGTGACTATGTCTGTTTCGTCCGGGAAATCTGATCTCTGTTGGTTGTGGTCGTGGTGGGTCGTGTTATGGCACCCCGGCAAAACCGCATGGACATGAAGCCGACCCTAATTAGACTGGCTTACTAATTCACAACTCCAAGCGAGGCTCGCACAGCCATCGAAATCGATCGCAGATTTCCCTCTTCTTTTCTCTTCTGCCCACGGCGCCGGCCGCATTCCTACCCTAGGCGCTCCTTAATTTTACAGATGGTCCTACATGCAATGCATCATGTCAACCTCAGACATGCTCGTACACCCTACATAACAATCCTCTCCTCGAGCGGACTATCGGCGCAGTTAGCAACCTCTTGCCACCTTGGGGAGGATTCTCCCACAGAGATGATGAGACATGTGCCACACCTGCGACCCGGCACCCGGTACCATGACACCCTTCATCTGCCGGAGAAACTTCTATTTTCGTCCGGCTCTTTTCTCTCCACACAATTCAATATACAATTACAGTACAGCACCTGTACTGTATACATCATGATTCGTTGCTCGAATCATTACTTCCGTCAGCGGCTTTGGCGAAATGCGGTGCACCGAAACTCAACCATCATACAATTTTTTTTTTAGTTTATCATGCGTGCCCATGCATGCATGCGTAATCGTAATCATGCAGGGTCGATATCGATAGATTTAAGATTTCGGAACATCGCGAACGAACGAACGAACGAACCACACACTGGCGGCGCCGCGCCGGCAGAATGAAATTGACAAATAAACAAGTGCCTTCGTTCAGTTCCTTCTCAACGCTGCGCATCCCCAAAGTGACCATGCATGATGTCCCAAACTTCGCCATCAACGCCGCCGGCGCCACAGCCTGGCACTACATCCACCTTCTTTCCTTCTCTTTCTTCTTCTTCTGCTGCTGCTGCCGCCAGTTGCTACTGCTTCCCAACAGTCAAGATATGTGCTTTTACATCATGCGGCGCAGAAACAAGCTCGGGTGTCAGCGGTCCACCGGCGGAACTAATGGGCAACACGGTCTCCACCTCCACCAACTCCCATATCCATACCTTAATCTCACGGACGAGCGCGCATCTACGGTGGCGTACTTCAGACGAACCTGAACCGACGGAAGACTGGTTTGAATGACCACATTTAGTAATGGTGCAATAAAACGGTGTATAGCTCGCATACGGCACTTTTCCAGGTTGCTACTGTACTTTTTAGATAATAAACAATAATAATGATCGAATTGGAATGATTGGATCATTCCTTGTTCGCGCGATGGCAGCCACGACCAATTTTTTTGTTTGATCGCCGTTAGAATGGTCGAATGATTGGGAATCAGATGTCGCCCGCTCCAAGAGGCTAAACTCGTTGTTGATTACTCTACCTCTCCGCCTTCTTCTTCACTTCCGTTATCTTTCCCCCTGTTGCCTTCTCAATTACCCTGCCTTTGGATCTCTGTATCACTACCGTATCACCAGAGGACATCAGAAGCGGACACATAAGCCCGACAAGGCCGTGACAGACATACAGATTATAGTACTCCATCAACACTGCAACAACGCCCCCAACATTGAGCGTCAGAATGTCAACACAATGCTCGCTTGTACACAAGGCGTGCAAATAAGTCGCCTTCCTGTATTGTACCTGTTGTTCCCCCCCACCCCTTTACTGTACTAGTGCAACTTACAATCGTGATCGAGTCAAACGCGGCGCCACTGAACTGTGCCAGTACTACAATAGTGCCAGTGCCGTGAACAGGGCAGTACGGTGATAGCGCATTTTACTTCCCACGCAAAAAAACACCCGGACGTCCGCGGGTCGCGATCGGGTTAGCAGTCGTCAGTCAGTCAATGGGGGTTGGCGCCTCTGGAGAATAACGCGCCCACGGTTCGGATGGAGAACAAACAGGAAGTTGTTTTCTCATTAATTGAATACAGTGGTGTTAGTAGAGTATCAACCTTTGAAGCGCAAGCGCAAGCGCGATCGATCACCTTGTTCTCACTCAACATTGTACAGGGTGCCCGTGCCCAGCCGTACTGCCTGCGGCGCGTACCGTAGCGGTAGATGGATGAATCCTTTTGACCGGAAACGCAAAAAAAAAAAAGGGGAAAAAGCCCGAAAGTCCCAAGTTTTTGTTTGGTTTTCCGTTTTTTTTTTTTGGTGCCACGGCCTGGCTATGTCATGAATGAATCTGCTTGAGTTTGTTGTGCGTGTGTGTTAGAATGATGATCGCTAGGGGAACGGGAGAAGAAGAAGAAAGGAAAAGAAGGTTCAATGAACTTTGAACGGATGAGCCGATCCCACGATCACCGGAGGGGTGTTACCCACAACTGCGTATGTATGTGAGTGTGTGCCTGTGTGGGGGAATTATGTAAATTACTGTCTTTTTTTTACCCCTGGACTGGAACCTCCTTCGGACCCATTATACAGGGTATTTCATTCTCTAATAGAGTACAGTGTGTACCTTTTGGAACGTTTTTTTTTTTAAAAAGAAAAAGTCCCGGTCGAACATGTTTCGTTTCGATTAAAGCTGTTGCCGAGACTCGGATGCCCGCGCGTTGGTCTTAGCATCATCATCCATGACCATGGATGTGGGTCAACGGTACCACCGCACGGTACAATGTGGATCTTTTGAATACATCTGGTACTACGGATCAGTTTCACCAGCTACAGGGTATCGGAACTATGAACGCCGTATGGCGGGTACTGTTCCGCGATTTCCGTCTTCATTCCGATACAATACAATGCAGTGATACTCCGCGACCAGTTTCAAGTCGTCTGGGGGGGGGACGGGTACTGAGTACTGAGACCCGAAGGGGAGAGGGAGAAAAGGAAAGGTCCCCCCGGATAAAAAGGCGCTTACTGTACTATATATATATGATAGTTTGACTAGCAGCTTTGGGATGATGATTGCATTGCTGAGAAATCGATTCGATCACAGCACGCTGTTGCACACTTGTAAGTAAGATTGGAACGAAAAGCACAAACAAACAAAAAACAATTTGAACTTGAAACTGTATTTTTGCTGTATTAGCGGCTACTACTATTGCCGGGAAGGCCGCGCTTGTCCCATGCTGTTGCCGTATGGCAAGTTGCTGCGCAGGGCATCCAGGTTGTGGGTGAACCCGGGTCACCGAACATGGTGCAGTAAGTACACTGCCTGTACATGCACATATCAGTCTCATGTGAATGTCGAGTCAAGAAGAAAGGTCCGACGACAATCACACAATACCTACGGTAACAATTTGTCACATTGTCAATTACCGTACAGCAGTACTGTACTGTCAGCCCCGCCGCACCCGACCCCTCGATACTTACGACAGGCCCGGGACCAGTGTGCCGTACTGATAATACTGTACACTGTACTGTAGTGTACGGCCCATCGGGTTTACTATAAGGCTGTGGGCCATGCCAAAACTCGCAACAACGCAGCATTTTTCCAGCAAGCTGCTGATTTCTCCGGTTTAGTTTGGCATCCAAAGCGAAAAGCGGAAGGTGGAGGCGAATTTTAATTTTACCGGTGGAGTATTGTTTGTTCGTTTATTTGTTCGTGTTTCGTGTTCGTTCCGTGGGGCGCACACCGGGCGGTGGGTAATTGCCAGGCCGGACCGGAAATATATTGGTCCCCGAATCGGATGAGGCAAGGCGTAAAGCTACCAAAGCAGCAAGGAGGATATGTGGCGCAAGCCAGTTTCTTTCTCACTTTAGCAGGCGTAAGATCGAGGACAAACAAATGGTAGCATGTACGATAACTGTATAGCCAAAAACAAATCACAAAATAGGAATTCGAACGAGAATACTAGGCCCGGGCCCCCCATCTGAATTCCGAAAAGAACAAAGTTTGGAAAAATCAGAAAAAGCCATTTACCGTAATGTTTGTCGTTTTCTTTTTGGAGATCGAGACACACACCGCTCGATACGAACGTTCGGAACATGGTCATGTATCGGTGACTCCGAGTCGATGGTGACCATACAAGTATCCAGAACAGAAGTCATACACGTAGTGGCGCGGAATGGAATTTCACCACCCAAATTTTGAAAAGAATGTACTAGAAACTGCGCGACGACCAGACCGGGGAAAACGAGAATATCAGCTTGCGCCCCGACAATGATGAAACGACATCGGAGGAACAGACGAATATGGGGACATGGGGGAGATCAGCATCATGACTCGTCGGCGGGCGTGTGCATACGGGCGCAGTCACGGCGGGGCTCACTACACGCTGGACGAGGACTCAACCGTTTTGCGCAGTGCAACCTATCGTAGTCGCAGTTCGCAAGTAATTGAATAGTACATCACCGCAGCACCGTATGACAGAGACGGACGCAAAGGGATCTTCAACTACTGTCCCTATGCATACCATCGCAGTACGTAGCACGCGTATGACAATTCCTCCTCTAGTCCATACACCCGCGAACAACACTCACCTGACGGGACTAGATGCAGACCGGCGGGCGGTGACGCGTAACGGCTACTGTAGTGTAGTACTGGATGATTCGTGAGTACCGATGTTTGATTGTTGCAAACTCCGGAGTTGCTGGGATCAGTTGTAGTACTAATGGCCAAAAGTCTTCCTGACGGAAATAGTCTTGTTCGTCGTTCACGCACTGCAGTAGTCGTATTGAGGAGGTTTTACGATCTCACAACCCTGTCGCGGCGTCGCTCAGGCTACTGCTAAGCAAATGCTGTACAGCCAAAGGCGGCTACGAAAGAAGGTTGTCAAGAGGCGCTCGACCGCTGCACAAATGGGGTTGTGTGTACGAATGATGAATCCCTGCCTTTGTTGGGACGCGGTCATGGTCCTGTGAGGGCGTTGATCTCGTAGAAGGGAAGGAAGTGTATCCCGAGAGACGGCGATTTAGAACCATGAACAAAGGGGAAAAAAGTCCTAAATCGGCTCCAAATGGGCATCCCGGTGAGTTTCAAAAAACTAAAAAGCGCGTGATCTAATTCAAATTCGATATGTTCAGGATCATGATAACGAAGATATGTATGGAATAAACGATGCGCTCGAAGGAAGGAAGACTTCGGGCACACGGATGAGTATAGCATACCGAGACTGGGCCCGGGCACCGGCCTCAACGTTTCCGGTAGCTCCGAGAAAGGTTGAGAATAATCGGATCAGGGCCCACGAGTACCCGAAGAGTAGAGGGGCCCGGAAAGAGAAGATAGATGCACCGGAGGCAGCTCGCACCAAGATTTCCACGTCAGGGAAAGCATGAAATCGATACATGCCTGCGAACAGTGCAGGGTCGCAACAGACGTGATTTGATACCTGGTGACTTTCCGGGTTCGGAACAGATCACACGCCTGCACATTGATCAGCAACGGATTATTTCCCGATGGCATTGCATCAAACAGCATATGGACGATTGATGATGGTCGTTGGACAATATGAACCCTTTTATGCGCACATGGAGGAATCAATCCGTCATGCAAGGACCTCAGCACCCGACCTCGATCGAACTGGAACCAAAATGTGGGTCATTTTGCGGCGGGACCCGGTGGCTATTACTGATTTACTGCACGAGTGACGTTGGCGCTTGCCCAAGTATTTTGCTTGCAAAAAAACCTCACACATCATCCCACGGAATTGGTTCGTCACGCGTCCACGGTCCTGGCGAAGGTCAATCACTCACCCAGAACAGCGCGTACAGTCAACTTCCGTTTGGGGTGAACGTACGTACCGTTGTTGTTCTCAGAAAATTGAGATATGAATCGCGTGACACGGCGGGCGCTCCTCGAATGAATTGAGAATCCCAGGGAGTTGCATTACTGACAGGAATGAACAAACTGATGATGCTGGTTTCTAATTATGGTGAGACGTCCGTTCCGCGCGATCGATTCCATAAAGAATGGAAACATACGAGAGAGGTAATACATTCAATTAGAGGGGGTTTGGTCGAGTACTCGGGCCTCAGGCTCAGGTCTCAACGATCTCAACTGCGATGTGAGCTTCCATAAGGTTGAGTGATCTCCGAGTATTTCAGCCAGGACCGATCAGAAGCAGTGCTAAATCTTTGACTGTGGGAATCGAAGGCGCTTTAGAAGCTGGAGGAAAGAAGCGTCCCACACCCATAAGCGTAAATTATCTCAACTCTCGTTTTGACGTGATGTTATGATGAACGAACACAGCCCGGCCGGGCACTGTACGTTTCCAGTAGTTTCGGGTTCCGCTTTGGAGCTCGGCAACTGCGAAAGGAAAGTGTTGATGGAGTTGAGCGCCTGTTCTGTAAGAATGCTCCAATCAATATAGCATAGCGACGAGCGAAGTATACAATGAAATGAATGAATGTTGTTTACAGAGTAGGTGGTTCTCCATCCGCAAACGTCACCGCATTGTGAGTACATGTGAGTACCCAAAAGCGTCAAGGACCCCAGATCAATCTTCTACGGCCAGACGATACGATTATGGTGATTAGAACGGCATGCTCAATTTGGATCATCGCTCATGTGCCCACTTTAATAAAGCGGAAGCAGTTACCGTCAACTGGCGCCGGAACTTGAATATTGGCACATTGCCTCCGGTCGAAAAACCCTCGGAAACATAAGTCTGAAGAATCTTTTTTTTAGCCCGATGGTTAGCATCATAAGTTCTGGAAGAGGGAGAAAATGATGCATCTACCGAGAAAGCCGAGATGTCAGTTTGTTGCAAGTGGACCGCCTTGCGCAGCCGCTCGAAATGCCAAAAAGCGACTAGCCCTGAGAGACGGAGACGAGTTACCAAAAGAATATGAGAAGTTTCTTGGTGACCCTGGTTGATGATTGTTGGTGCCTGTCAAAATCGGAAAAAGTGCGGGGAATCCATCATCATCGATGCGTGGACAAAGGTCACCATCATCACGTGATCAATCCCCCCGTCCTTCACGGATTTTCCCACTGATTCCACTAGACATGCCGGATCCAACGATATCTTGCTCACGAAGTCAGTGGAACAAACGTCAGACTTATTACGAGTACAAGGAAATAACGTGAAATCGTTGTGCAGGGGCTCGGCACCATGAAATTCCGGAGGTGCGAATCGGGTCAGCCAATTCCCTCCCACGCCATGCATCCTACTTCTCGACAGAAAGCGCAACGCACCGATATCAACGCGAGAACATTAGGATATACCTCCCCCTATGCGGCACTTTAGTATAGATGCCATGACATCCACGAAGCCCGGTGTGAAGGAGGGAATCTCCGTGTTCAAGTGTCAAGTGGACACCTGTTCGGCATGTCATTCCTGTCAGTTACAATACGTGGTTGAATCACCCGAAATTAACGCGATACGGGTGATTTGCATGCATTTACCTAGCATCACAAATCACTGTGCCTATCAGGTGTGATCCAGGCTTCAGAAGTATGAGCGGGCATCAAGCTACCAATTGTAATATCGTAAGAACAGTCTTCCGCAGCTTGCTGAATGGTAGGTTGGGGCAACAACTATACCAAGAACGGAGTAAGACCCTAGAATTGTGCAAGACCTGTCGAATGGCCTGTTTCGAATTTGTACAGCCAATAAAATCCATCAGAAAGCCGCTTTCTGATGGATATGGTCTGTGCATCTGAAAGCGGGCGAATAGATCGTTGCAAATACTATTTCTGATTAAGTCGAACACGATATTGATCAACAGTGCCGTGAGCGCAATCCAACCGGCGGGACCCGATGGTCAATTACATCGTTCCTGGCAACCAAGCGCAGCGAGCGCTCGTAGCTTTGTAGAGGGTTTGAACTTACTACATATTCACAGTGCTGGCGCAAATGAACACTTGCCCGTCTGAGAGCGGGTAGTGAAGGGGAGGGGGAGGGGACCCATGACAATGGGGATGAAGGGGTTGGCATTACAGCAATATCATGGCTCGACACCCTCGAATTCGATAAGTCAGGGAGATGAATAGAAGAAAAAAGGAGAAAACGTCAACTCACCTCATGCCACCATGCAAAGATAGAAATTCCCTTGAGTTTCGTTCATAACCCAGCCCCGAGATTCAATAGAGGCTCAGATGCAAGTGTTCGCAACGGGCAACAGGGAAGCGCCATTCATACCGTTCCAGGATCATCGGCTCCATCTTTGTTTATCCTTGCCTTTAGGTCGTCTCTTGGGATGGCGGTGAGTGTTGACGACAATCTGACGATTGCCAGTAGCTGGAAAACGTCGCGATGAAGACTTTGAAAGCTGAGCCAACGTGTGGGACAACGTGGGAGAAGATGAAAATATGTGATCTACATGTCCTGTATTGTCCCGTGGCCGTAAGTGGGGGTATATGGAGTTGTTTTCTGCAAATGCTATCTGGTTGCTGGAGACTTCTGCAGGTTGTGATGACTCTCGGAAGGTGTCGCTTCACCTGGTACGCTCTGCTGCCATCCTGGGATTGGGTCGAAGAGCTTTGGCCTTGTAACCCGGTAGTGGAAGGTTCGATAGCTGCAACCTCCGCCAAAATGAGCTCTAAATCGGGTGCAGGCCGCGGCGTCATCAGCTCATCGATACATGTACCATCGAGCATGTGGCCACAACGCAAGCCCCAGACGGAGGCGACGAGGACTACGTTCATCCTCGGACATGTTCTGCCACCCAAAACTAGAGTATCCAAGCGGCGAGCACGGACTCTTCGTCCACATCAATGACGCTTACAAAAGGTGACTGTGATTCAAAATCGTGTGTGAAGTCAGGGGGCAGGCGGGTATGGGTGGATAGGCAACGCGGTATTCGTGCGCTTTACGTCAAATTGGTGTTCGTTCCTCTCCGAAACCAAACGGACGAACGTCTGGAGCTACTGATTCGGAAATGCAAGCGCATCCATCATTTCCTCCTCCGTCGGATCGCCATGAAGGAAATATTCGACCAAGGATGCCTCGCGCAATAAGTTACGCAGATACTTAAAGCAACGTGTTGGCGCGCCGGATCTCGTGCCTGCTGACCGTCGAAAAAGTTCCGCTTCTAGTTGATGATTTGATGAGGTAGATTCACCGCCCAAATTGATTATGGGACGACGAGGTGCCAGTGGTGCGTCCCCGGAGGGGGATGGGGATGGGACGTGGGCCTCGCTATAAGAGGTGTCATGCCAGTCAAACGCGAAAGGTTCAGCATTCGGACGGACAGCATCGGGAGGAAGGACATGCGGGTGATTCAGTGGACGAGGATGCGATATTGAATGTGGGACAGAGGATATTGGGAGCAGGAGTAACTGATTTCAAGGACGAGCGAAGGCGAGCGTGCGTAATCTACCGTCGGGATGACGACAGACCCAGGCCAACGACGGATAAGGTAAGTTATAGGAGTTGTGTCGGACCTCTGCTCTGAAGATCATTCACATCGATCCCGAGCTACTGAGCTGCACTATACTCTTCGTCCGATTCTAGCTGCGCTACACTAGCAAGCCAGTCACCAGTGTCTATTAATATCCATGCCTGCAATTCCGCTCCAAGCATCGTCAACCTCCGAGTCCTTCAAAAAGCATAGCAAAGCATATTGCCAACAACTTTCCCCGGGCCACCTAGAGCTATGCATTCTCACTAACCCTGTGGGTTTATACCCTCAACCACCAACACATATCACGAGCGACGAACTTGCGGATTCAGCAATGACAGCGGGCCCTCCTAACACTGCTTCCCCCTCCGTGTTCACCTGCCTACTTAGTGGTGCTCTGGATGAATTCCTCCCTTATACCGGTCAAGAGCAGTCAAAGTGGTTAATCGACATTTCTCACGACATCTGTGACCCCGCTCAGAAGCGTGTCTGGAGAGAGGTGGAGGGATGTCAATCTCACCGACCCTCCCACTGCATCAACCTATCTCTATGACATCGGGGCTGCTGTTTCACTGACGAAGATCAGTGAACGCTCAGGAAAATCCAAGACTAGCACCGGTGGCAATGCTTCCATGATGGCGAACCGTGTCAAGGAACGAGATGGACAACAGTGTTGGGTAACAAGGTCTGACTACCCAAGCACAAACAGTCATGTGTGCCCCAAGCGACGGAATGGGAGACCACCTTTTGCGCGTGATTTACAACACCTTTGTTTCAACACCTCCCGCTCTGTCTATATACGACGAAACATGTGGCATCACCCTCAGTCGGGTCCTTGACGTTCCGTTTGACACATATGAGCTTGGTCTGCGGCTTGTGGGCTCGGTGCGAAGTTCATTTATTCTCATCTTCTACAGTTAATCATTGATTCATGAACTCAGGATGAGTATGAATGTCATTCCTTTCGTCCACATAAATGGCCACAAGGCTGGCAATTCACAATATATGGAGGCGGGCTAACCTACCCCGCATCCATACCCCTTCTCCATGGGCACAGGTCTAGTCCTCCTCAGCCCCAACATGCTCGCAACCCCCCCGCCCGGCCTGTTGCGATGGCACTATTTACAGTGTGTCCTTCGCAAATTCGCCCATTCTGAGTATAAAAATTTGCAAAACATTTCTTATTACGAGTTACCCCTTAGAATGGAAGGGGACTCTGAGGATGAAGGCACCGACAGCGAGTGTGAATGGCCTTCAGTTGCTTTGGACCGTGGGCGAGCCATGCAGATGGCAGTCGAGGACCGCGAAGCGCGCAAGAGAGTTGTTGCAGAGTGGGTCACCGGAGTGTAGTAGTGGTCTCTGTCTGTAACTCCGAAGTTTGTTGTTTCTTCATCGTCACGACCACAAGGGTAAGCCTTATTTTGGCTGAACAACCCAAATCACCCGAAATTAACGCAACACGAATGATTTGTGTGCATTTAGCTAGCATCACAAATCGGAATCACCGGCTTATCAGGTGTGATCCAGGTCTCAGAAATACGAGCAGCTATCCAGCTATCAATGGTAATATCGTAAGAGCAGTCTTCCGCAGCTTGGTGAATGGTTGGTTGGAGCAACAACCATAGAGAGAAGGGAGTAAGACCCTAGAATTGTGCAAGACCTGTCGAATGGCCCGTTTCGAATTCACACAGACCCATCAGAAAGCGCGAATAGAACGTTGCAAATATTCCTGATCAAGTCGAACACAATATTGATGAACAGTGCCGTGAGTGCAATCCAACCGGGACCCGATGGTCAATTACTGTACATCGCTCCTGGCAACCAAGCGCAGCGAGCGCTCGTAGCTTTGTAGAAGGTTTGAACTTATATATTCAGTGCCAGCGCAATTGAACACCGCCCAAAAGTTTGTCTACCGTGCGGTGAGAAAGAGCTATATTATCAATCCAACACTTGCCCGTCCGAGAGCGGGTCGTGAAAGGGGGGGGATCCATGACAATGGGGATGAAGGGGTTTGGCATTACAGCAATATCATGGCTTGACACCCTCGAATTCTACAAGTCAGGGAGATGAATAGAGGGAAAAAGAAGAGGACGTCAACTCATCTCATACCATCATGCAAAGATAGAAAATAGGGCAGTGCCATTCATATCGTTCCAGGATCACCAGCTCCATCTTTTTGTTTACCCTTGCCTTTAGTTTGTCTCTTGGGATGGCGGATGGTGTTGCCAGTAGCCGGAGAACATCGTGACGAAGACTGTGAAAATCGAGCCCGGGTGTGAGACAACGTGGGAGAAGATGAAAATATATGGTCTAAATGTCCTGTATTGTTCCGTGACCGTAAGCCGGGGGGGGGTTGTATGGAGTTGTTTTCTGTAGATGCTGTCTGGTCGCAGGTAACTTCTGTAGGCTGTGATGATTGAGATGGCGATTCGATGGCATGGGTCTTGCCCCTTGCTTTGGTGAAACGCGAGGCGGATTTTCGATCGGAAGGTATCGCTTCGCCTGGAACTACGCTCTGCGTATTGGGTCAAAGCGCTTTGACCTTGTAATTAGTTACTAAAAGGCGATAGCTGCAACCTCCGACAGAGTAAGCTCTAAATCGGGAGCAGGCCGCGGCTTTATTAGCTTATCAAACTACTAGAGGATCCAAGCAGCGAGCACAGGCAAGCGTGTTGAAGTTCTCGTTGCTCTTACTTGGCTAGGAGGAGCCTGAGGCCTTGGCACGGGGGCAGGGCTCTTCGCCCACATCGATGACGCTGACAGAAGGTGACTGTGACTTAAAGTAGTGTGTGAAGCCAGGGGCAGGCGGGTACGGGTGGGTATACCGACTAGGCAATGCGCGTTGTACGTCGAAACGTCTGGGGCCGCTAATTCGGAAAATGCAAGCATATCCATCATTTCCTCCTCCGTCGGATAGCGATGAAAAAAAATTCGACTAAGGGTCTGCAAGAGAAACCCATGGCGTTGGTGTATGCCCCGCGCATGCGCAGCAGCGCAGATGCTCAAAGTAACGATGGCGCGCCTGATTTCGTGCCTGCTGACGTCGAAAGAGTTCCGCTTCTAGTTGATGATTTAATGAGATGGATCCACTGCCCAAATTGATTATGGGACGGCGAGGGGGTGGTGCGTCCCCGGGAGGGGGATGGGACGCGGGCCTTGCTATAAGAGGTGTCATGGCCCTTTCAAGCGTGAGAGGTTCAGCATTTGGACGGACAACGTCTGGAGGAAGGACACGCGGCTGATTTAGTAGACGAGAACGCGGTGGGACTGGGGGTGGGGAATAAATGATTTGGAGGAGGCGAGCGTAATCGACCGCCTGGGATGACCGAATTACAGTACTGCAAGACTGGACAGCCAATGACGGATAAGGTAAGAGGTGTGCATCCATCTCATGATATCCTGTGACATCATATCTCTAGAAGAATTGTCCGAAGGCACAGGCTGTCTTGGTCGTCGTCGAGACGGGCGCCGGTCTGGCTGCTCATCGTCAAGCCCATCAACGTCAATGATCTCGTATTCTCGTAATGAAGTCGACGTTGCAGGATAGAAGGAATAGAGAGTCTTTCAACTGTTGGGGGAATTTTCGCCGTCCATAAGATGTGTTGTTTTGAATGTCGATGTCGATGTTGCTGAACTCGCCCGGGCCGCCAGCGACCGGTTAACCGACGTTTTCTTGATGACCTTTCTTCTCTTGTCCTTCTCTTGCCCGTCCTACTCAACAATGCCAAATAGAATTGTCTGTTCGCAACAGACAAGCGTCTTTGGCGCGCAGTGTGCTTGCCAGTACCATTCTGTCTGATTGTTCTCAGGCTCTTCTGTCTCAGGCTACCATTATTGTCTGTAACAACTGTACACCGTTTTCTACTGAAGCCCATTCTTGACTTGACTTGTTGTGCCTACCACCATAGAATGTTCTGCCAGTATCGTAAGGTCCCTCTCCAAAACCATCACAGCGCGTATGTCAGAGCACATCGCGCTGATGACGTCGTGAACGCGTGAACGCCGACCTGACTTACTGTAGGATGCCAGTGACGGGTAGGCATCACGCCACCATGTAATACTACAATCTTACTATTCGTTCGTTTCGCTGCCCATTAATTCTTCCTTTGTTTATCGCAGCGCATCTGAGTTCAGTTTCGGTATGGTGGCCACTTGTCCGGCGAAGATCCACATTGATCCGATCCGAGCTACCGAACAGGGGTGTGTTTTATACTCTTTGTCCGATTCTACCAAAATCGCCATCTCCCTCAAACGCACAGGTGCGACATCTAGCCGCGCTACACTATCAAGCCTGTCATCAGTGTCTATCGATATCCATATCTGCATATCCGCTTCAAGTATCGTCGACCTCCTCCATAACGTAGCAATACACATTCCCGACAATCTCCCCCGGCCTAGAGCTATGCATTCTCACTGACCTTGTCGGTTTATACCCTCCATCAACAAACATCACGAGCGACGAACTCGCGGATTCAGAAATGACGGCGGGCCCTCCTAACACTGCTTCCCCCTCCGCTTTCACCTGCCTCCTTAGGGGCACTCTGGATGAATTCCTCCCTTATATCGGCCAAGAGCAGTCCAAGTGGTTAATCGACATTTCTCACGACATTTGTGACCCCGCTTGGAAGCGTGGTTCACTCAAAGTATGGGATGCGTCTGGAGAGAGGTGGAGGGATGTCAATCCCACCGACCCTCCAACTGCATCTACCTATCTCTAGGTCATATGTGCTGTTGTTTCCCTGACTAAGATCAGCAAACGAGTAGGGAAATCCCAAACTAGTTCCGGAGGCAATGCTTCTGCAATGGCGAACCGCATAAAGCAACGGGATGTACAAGAATGCTGGGTGACAAGAACTACCTCCCCAAATTCAAACGGCCACATATGCCCCAAGCGTATGGGGGACAATATTTTGCGTGTGGTTTATAGAACCTTCGTATCAAGTCCTCCTCCTCCCGCTCTATCAATCTATGACGAAATATGTGGCATCACACTCAGTCGGATCCTTGACGCTTGGTTCGACAGTTACGAACTTGGTCTGCGGCTTGTGGCCCCGGTGCGAAGTTCACTTTTTTTTCCCTCCATTTTCTACGCTTTTCTCATCTTCTATGATGAACTTAGGATAAGTACATATGCCATTCGTTCCTTCCACAAGACTGGCCACAAGACTGGCGATGCACAATATACGGAGGGGGGTCACCGCAAGCCTTCCCCGCATACATACCCCTCTACATGGGCACGAGGCTAGTCCTCCTCAACCCAAACATGCCCGGGGGCCTGTTTGTTGCGATGGCACTATTTACAGTGCATTATTCGAAAGTTTGCCCATTCTGACTATAAAAACTTGCAAAACATTTCTTATTACGAGTTGTCCCTAAAATGGAAGGTGACTCTGAGGATGAAGGCACTGACAGCGAGTGTGAGTGGCCTTCAGCTGCTTTGGACCGTGGGCGAGCCATGGAGATGGCAATCGAGGACCGCGAAGCGCGCAAGAGAGTTGTTGCAGAGTGGGTCACCGGAGTGTAGTAGTAGTCTCTATCTGTAACTCGAAGCTTGCTAATTCTTCATCTTACGACCACAAGGGTGGGAGCCTTGTTTTTCCTGAACGACCCAAATCACCCGAAATTAACGCGACACGAGTAATTTGCGTGCATTTAACTAGCATCACAACTCGGAATCACCGGCCTATCAGGTGTAATCCACGCCTCATAAATGAGCAGCTATCAAGCTATCAATGGGTGATACCGTAAGAGCAGTCTTCCGCAGCTTGCTGAATGGTAGGTTGGAGCAACAACCATACCAATCCAACCGGGACCCGAGATGGTCAATTACATCGCTTCTGGCAACCAAGCGCAGCGAGGGCTCGTAGCCTTTGAACTTACATATTCACAGTGCTGGCGCAATTGAACACCGCCAGGAGTTTGTCTACCATGCGGTGAGAAATAGCTATATTATCAATCCAACACTTGCTCGTCCGAGAGCGGGTCGTGAAGGGGAGGGGGGGAGGGGGGGAATCCATGACAAATCCATGACAATGGGTTGGCATTACAGCAACATCACGGCTCGACGCCTTCGAATTCGATAAATCAGGGAGGTGAATAGAAGAAAAAAACATCAACTCACCCACCTCGTACCATCATGCAAAGATAGAAATTGCCCCTTGGATTTCGTCCATAACCCAGCCCCGAGATTCAATATTGACGCTTAAATGCAAGCGCTCGCAATGGGCAACAGGGCAGCGCCATTCATACCGTTCCAGGATCACCGGTTCCATCGCTTTTTGTTTACCCTTGCCTTTAGCTCGTTTCTTGGGATGATGATGGGTGTTGACGACATTCGAACGATTGCCAGTAGTAACTGGAGTACGTTGTGATGAAGACTGTGAAACCTGGCCCAGGTGTGAGATGACGTGGGACACAACGAAAATATATGACCTACATGTCCTGTATTGTTCCGTGACCGTAAACGGGAACGTATGGAGTTGTTTTCTGTAAATACTGTCTGGTTGCTGGTGACTTCTGCAGGTTGTGATGATTGGGATGGCGGTTCGATTGCACGGGCCTTGCCCCTTGCTTTGGTGAAACGCGAGGCGGACATTCCATTGGAAGGTATCGCTTCGCCTGGAACTACGCTCTGCGTGCCATCCTGGGATTGGGTCGAAGTGCTTTGGCCTTGTAACCCGCTACTAGGAGCCACAACGTCCGTCCCAGTGAGCTCTAGATCGGGTGCAGGCCGCGGTTTCATTAGCTCATCGATACATTTACCATCGAGCATGTGGCCACAACGCAAGCCCCAGAGGCGACGACGACTACGTTCATCCTCAGACATGTTACTGCCACCCAAAACTAGTGGATCCAAGCAGCGAGCGCAGACAAGCGTGTTGAAGTTCTCGTTGTTCTTACTTGGCGAGGATGATCCTGAGGCTTTGGTACTGGGGCTGGGCTCTTCGTCTACATCAATGACGTTGACAGAAGGTGACGGGGACTCAAAGTCGTGTGCGAAGCCAGGGGCAGGCGGGTATGGGTGGGTATAGGCAATGCGGTATTCGTGTGTTGTACGTCGAAATGGTGCTTGGTCCTCTCCGAAACCGAACAGGCCAAAGTCTGGGGCAGCCAATTCGGAAAACGCAAGCGCATCCATCATTTCCTCCTCCGTCGGATCGGCAAATAACCATGAAGGAAATATTCGACCAATGGTCTGCGAGAGAAACCCATGGCGTTGGTGTATGCCCCGCGCAATGCGCAGATGCTCAAAGTAACGTTGGCGCGCCCGATCTCGTGCCTGCTGACGTCGAAAGAGTTCCGCTTCTAGTTGATGATTTGATGAGGTAAATCCACCGCCCAAATTGATTATGGGACGGCGAGGGGTGGTGCATCCCCGGGAGGGGGATGGGACGCGGGCCTCGTTATAAGAGGTGTCATGGCTCTTTCAAACGCGAGAGGTTCAGCATTTGGACGGACAACATCCGGAGGAAGGACACGCGAGAGATTCAGTGGACGAGGGCGCCGTGGGACTGGGGGTGGGGAGTGAATGATTTGGACTGGCGGGGGAGGCGAGCGTAGTCGACCACCTGGGATAACCGAATTAAGACAGGCCAATGACGGATAAGGTAAGAATAAACACACCTGGCCTCCGCCGCGTGGACGGCCCAGGTTCTGAACCGTCGTCGCTGTCTAATATGATGATATCCGGCGACATCATATCTCTAGAAGAATTGTCCGAGGGCACAGGGTGTCTTGGTCGTCGCGATGGACGCTGCTCATCGTCAAGCTCATCAACGTCAATCACCTCATGATGAGCTCGACGTTGGGGGATAGTAGGAATGGAGGGCCTTTCAACGGTTGCGGGCATCTCGCCATCCATAAGTTGTGTAGTTACCGCCGCCATCGTCAATGTCGACGTCGATGTCCAAGCTTGAATTGCCGAACATGCCGAACTGCGTCACTGGTTAATCAACACGTGATCCGTTTATTATGTCATTTGCGCACGGACCACATGTTTACTCAAAAGAAAATTTTATGCTCTGGGCGTTTCTTGTCCTCTGCCATTGCAATTGTGAGTCATTTGATCTCGTCTTTTTTTTCTCTCTTTCGAGATGACCTTTCTTCTCTTCCCCGTCCTACACGACCATGCCGAGGAATAGAGTTGTCTGTTCGCAACAGACAAGCGTCTTCGACGCGCAGTGTGCTTGCCAGTACCATTTTGTCTGATTGATTCTATTGTGTCTATTGTCTGTGTCCTCCGGCGCATCAATTGCTCATATCTTTCTTTCAGGTCACGTTTTACTTTCGGAATGTTGTTTCATAAGCGACTTGGTGAGTTCCATCTTTCCTTGCAGATTTTTTTCTCGTATCGCCAAGATGAAATAAGTGCCAAAATTCGCAGTTTCCACTCTAGTGCCCTCCTGAAGGGAGTACTCCTCCAATGCCAAACGTCTATATTTCCCCTCTTACTCGCTGAACCCATTAGCTGAGTGGAGCGTGGACCGCCACCTTCCAGGTTGGTGCGCTGGGCGTGAGGTGGGGGTCGGCACAATGAGGGCAGTAGTCCTTCCTATGGATGTCTGATTCTTCTCTAATAGCATACGCCCTGGGCGTCCTCGAGTTTAATTATTATTTGCTAACTGAAAGTTTTCCTCCAGGTTGCGATACGCCGCTCTCCTCTGTACTAGTACTGTAGTATAATAGATAATGAACGTGTGCATATTGTAAAGTAATTGTGAATTGAAATGATTCAATTTTATTTGGAAGAACTTCCGGTTCTCGGGACGAGTGCCGTATATACTAGTACTTGTATACTCGCGTCTGAGTCACCGTGCGTCATCGCGTCATCCGACGCGTCATCGAAGTGCACGACGACGGCGACGACTTCGACGAACCAACATTCCTAGACTCTGAAGTAAAGAGGATACTGGCGTCAATTTGTAGTTAAACAATGCCAACGGCTACCACTGGAAAACCTGAAGAACACCTTCTCCATGCGCTTATCCCATTTCTCCAAACCCAATCACAAACCTCCCTAAATCGCCTATACCAGCGTCCTTCCTCATGCCTTTGCATATTTCGGTAGGCTTAAGTGTGTGATATGTCGTTTTAGAAGCGTTCTGACATATGCCAAGTCTCCTGGGAGCTGTAGAGCGGCAACTTGTCATGAACCTCTTGTGGCTGGATTCCCCAATTCAGACATCTATTATGTCGTCCTGGGTGACAAAGGAAGGAAAAGCGTGGGCATCGCATCCACTTTATTCCATTTGGATAGATGCGATTAGCGTATCGTTAGGCATTTCGATGACGCTCTCGCCTCGCTCGCTCGATTGCACTTCTTGTCGAATAATTCCGCCATCAAACTTGGTTTGAGCCCTTCTTTCAAGACTAGTATGCGTCACGCTATCACTGGGGGGTGAATCTCGACCAACTTGTTACACCCATTACTACGAACTTACGAGTAATCGTGCTATAGCGGGACTAGTGTCAGTTTCGGTGTTCCAGCGAATCCTGATGGAAATCGTTCTGCCCCATCAATCGACGAATTAGACACTTATGCACTTGAGCGTTGGGAGGTATGTAATGTCTGGAACGGATCTTTGCACCAAGCTCACCGTTTCTAGACTGTTCTTCATTACATGGTCTCTTCTGGGACAGGTCAGACCCCGATTAAGCCTTCTCAGGGCGTCCTCTTTCTCCTGCAGCGCAGCGGCCTTATGGCGATGAATCAGTCAAGTTATTTGATCATTAGTAGGACAAATGCCGCTGATGTATGAATATTCGCAGGGGGCAACTTCAGATCACATCTTCTGGGTTTCAATTCTTGTTACACACGCCGCACTCCCAGCTATGGGAGCTGTTATTGCAGTATCTCCAAATGGTCGAAGTGCGGGCCCGTTTCTGATCCTGCCCTGTCGCATTCTACTAATCGATCGCACCCAGGAAAGGCAAATGGATCTTGTGGAAGTACTCAGCTTTTTGTTCATGTTATCGACGATGGAGCTTGGACGAGTAAGGATTCTCTTTCCTCGCTTTTCTGACTCGTCCAAATGATCGACGATTTCGTTAGGAATATTCTACAGAGAGTCTTAGCGATACGCAACGGGCGATGCTCGAAGACCTGCGCGACTATGGCCTGATTTGGCAGCGCAAAGTACAGTGCCTGCTGCGCTTGATGCTTCAAACTGCTGACAGCAACTGCGCAGGCATCGTCTCGTCGTTTTAGCCCAACGCGCCTAGCGACCACGCTAACATCTTCGTTACCACCGTTACCTACAGCTACCAGTACGGGTGGCGCCAAAGACCAAGGGTTCATTGTACTTGAGACAAATTACCGCCTTTATGCATATACCGGTATGCGATACCCTCAGCGCGCTGTATCGCGCTCGACATGCGTCTGTTTGACACCACCCTTTAGACAACCCACTTCAGACTGCGGTCCTGAATTTGTTTGTGTCCATAAAATGGCGCTTCCCAAACCTGGTGGTGGGTGCGATCACACGCGAGAGCGTACGGAAGGCGCTCGTGAATGGCATCATGGCCGACCAGGTAAGGCCTAGTATTCTTTCTTGTTCGAGTCCCCTTTGCAATGGGGTCTCGGGCCAATCACTTGGCTGCGGCAAGGAGATATTAATAACCGTTCTGCCATCAGATTATCAGCTACCTCACTACCTATGCGCATCCACAGATGCGCAAAAATGTAATTTACATACAACGACGAGGTGGGCATCGCTGATGAGTCCCCCCATGTCGTATAGAAGCCGCTGCTCCCTGTGACCGTACAAGACCAGATCCGCCTCTGGGAGCTGGAGCGCAACCGCATCAAGACGCAGGAAGGTAAGCCACACAATCTGCTCGAGCCCGTTAAATGCTTTCGAGTCCTTTATATTACTCAACTTGTTACTCACCTGGGTTTAGGTTTCTTATACACCGCGTTCGCGTCCCAAGCCGACTACGAATATGTCCTCAATTACGCACGAAAGCTTGATGTCGTGTTGTGGGAAAACCCGGCGAAGCGGTGCTTTTTTGGCAGCGTCGAGGGCCATGCGAATATTCGTGGATTTATTGAACGACGTACTGCTGGCGGCGGTGGGTAGGTACGTAGTTAGAATGGAAGGAGGGAAGGGGGGTGCGTTATATTTGCGACGGTGCAACGATGTGCCGCTGTGTGGGGGTTGGTGAAAGTCCTGCGCTGCGCAGTCGAGACGGTCGTGTAAGTGCGCCCGTGTCGGCAGGCTAACGTATATCGTGGGCGTTGGGGACAATTCTAGGCCGACCGAGTTCAGAGTGGTCTGTGTGATGTCAGAGCTACGGTATAATGTGGGTAACGATGAGCTCCGTTCCTTGCGGATGCGCACCGATCACAGGGGGGTACTGGAGAGCATCATTCAGACGATGTAGCTGAGTATAAGGGATATATGACCCTGGAGAGTGAACAGGTATCGAGATGGTACATTGGTGGGAAGGAAGGGCCAAAGTAATGGGCCATTTTGTTCTCGACCAACGCCGCCAATAATTTATCCCACCCACAACAGATAAGACACTCTCCGTACCTAGCGGAATTCCCCCTTTCAAATGAAATGTGGGGAACGGGCCTACTCTGTACCGCGAATCGGACGGTGGCTCGAATAGCCCCCATGAAGTGCTGGGTCACGATGCTTCAAATTAAAAGACTGCGACGCAATTCCATTCATTTTGGCGAAGGTGGGACATATCGTACAAATGATACGAGCGAGATCATCAGACGTTCACGATCGGTGCTCGCAAAAGAACTTCTGTAACCTACAAAAAAGGCCATGGACGCAATACCCTGACAGTCATAGCTCCGGCCGCGAAAAACTAACCGTAACTGACCATGATAAGAAGCCCATCCTTCTGATCTTAGGTTCTGTCATAAAGGATAAGGGTTTCCTCCCCTTTTTTTTTGGGACTTGCGCCCCTAGGTTCCACGCGGTGACGCGCCATCGTACTCGCCTCTACGATGACTTTCCATATACGGGGGAGCGTAAGACGTCTGATTCTGATTCTGATGCTGAGTCTGAGTCTGAGTTATAGAACTGAGAGGTTGTGCCGAAGAGTGCCGCCTCTGAGCACTGACCGGCGAATTTGACGTGCGTAGCGACCATCCGGGTGGTGGCCCGGTTCGGGTGTATTGGTGTGAATAATAAAGGTCCCGTTGACTGGGATTCACGTTCGGCGAAGCGCCCGGATGTTCTTGTGGTTGTGAATAATAAGACTCGTGTTCAGTCGTGGTTCCGGGCTCATGGTAGGTCGGCCCAGAAGGGGACCACGGCAATGAAGAGCGGGCGCCTTGCGGAGGTGTGGTGGGGTCAGCGGGAGAAGACGGAGGAGGCCACGAGTAGCTGGGGCGGGTTCGCCCCGAGTCGGTGGCACCTGGGAAACATGAGGGCCAAGAGACCGCTCCATAGCAAAGTGACTGGCAGGCAGGCGTGTTCCGGAGGCCTCGCTTTGCTGCTGAATGGGGTACATGAGCACATGATCTGAAGGAGGGGGCGGCCCCCTGGGTACAGAGGTCCTATCGTAGGGGCGCCTGGAAGGATCGGCCTCCTCGGCATCATATCTGGAAAGTGACACATGAACATTTTATTCTCCCGTTATATACACGGGACAGAAAATTTTCTTTACATTCGGGCATCCCCGTCGGGACCGATTTCGACATGGGGCGGATGCCGGAAGTTCGTCGCGCGCACCATCTCAGGAGGGATGGTAAGGCGCATGATATCAGGTCGACTAGTCGGGCGCGGTAGCAGCCCCTGTGCGACGTCTTCTTCTCGATAATAAGAGACGAGATGATGGTCCGTGCCGGAAACTTTCACGGTAATGGTCTAGGGCGGAGTCAGTCCGCGACTCCGCGCTAGTCCAGATGAATCACTTTTTTTATCAGGCCGCTCGGCCGCATGACCCCACTTGGGTCTCTGACTCCGCTGGTATCTGATCTTCCTTGATAATATGGGTTAGCGGGAGAGCTTGGTGGTGCGACGCGGAAAGTCGACGTTCCGGGGGGTAAAGGTGCCGTGTCCGCGCCCCGATTGGAATTCCGCTCGCCGACCTCGCGGTACATCTAAGCGACAACATTGACTTTGTGAGGCGTAACCATGCCTGCAGAGGAATGCAAAGACATACTAGGAAGTTGCCTACGATCCGCGACGGCGACCAAGAGAGACCCTCTGTCCACCGCTTTATCCCGCTCTCCTCTACGCAAAAGACAAACACGGCTCCACTCCTTATCATCGACCTACGCTCCGAATCATTGAGCCGTCGAGTGATGCGCGGAATAATGCCTTGACGCGCTGCCATGATTAAACGAAGGGCGTCTGTGGTAGTCTCCACATAGCCTATAAAATGCTGGACGTCAGTAGTAGCTTCGGAGGGGCGACGTGCAGACATATTCATAGTTGAAGGGTGGAGATAGTAAGTAAGGTTCCAAACAAGAGGCCGAGGTGGTCCCTTTTAAGGGGTGTATTACCCAGATTCCTAAGTCCACGCAATCCAGAAGCATCATACTGTTCTGGAGCCGTCCCTCGTGTCACCAAAATGTTACCACGGGCGGCAATGTCGAAGCAAACTCCTTTCTTTTCGCTCATGACCGAAAAATGTGCACTCCGCGAGGTAAATCCCCTGCTAATCTGTCTTTGATAATGGGAAGGTTGTTATGTAAGGGCCGTGAGAGTTCGGCGTTACTGTAACCAGGCGAACCTATAGGATTGCAGGACCCACCTGCATGTGAACGCGAAACGCCCAAGTTCACGAGAGAATTGACATACTTCTCCTGAGTTACCCGATATTGATGAGAAAATTCTGAAGGTCGGGAGAAAAAATACTGTTTACAGCGAGTTGCGGTGAGGGCCGTGAGGCGCGCCGTCGCCTGGTCCGAGTCGGCGCGCGTCTGCCTGTTCAGGTTAGACCTTGTCCACGACACGGGAAATGGGTGTAGATTGAACTTGCGCGCCTTCCTGTAAACCCAATTCGTGTCATGCGATCTCATTTTAATGCCTGGGAAAGTGCCTCCAAGACTGGACTGGAAGAAAGGCGCAGCCATTTGAAGTTTCGACAAGCCTAGGCCGGCCCTACACCCCTATCATCTGGTGTAAGAACAGAAGCCAATCGGTAGGCCATGAATCTGACCCTGGTTGTGCCCCGTATATGCATCGCAGCGGCCAGAGGTCTGTCCCGTGACGATTGCCACTTATTGCAATGCATGACGGGTCAACCTAGATCAGGGAGTCAGCTCCATATACTGGCCATGGGATCTCTCCCGTGGACGCTGAGGCGAGCAGGCGACGTGATCAGCTGAGGAGTATTAGGATGTTTGTAAGGCTGTCAATTCAGGCGACTTCCACATGCCGAGTACTGTAGTGCGTGCCTGTATGGTCCAGACTGCAGAATGCCTACAGTTACCCGGCGATGACAGACAAACTCTCGAATCTGCTTCGGTGTTTATTGCTGTTAACTTCTCTCGCGGAGCGTAATTTGAAACCCAGCGAGTAAAACTATCTCATTGGAGCACTCATACTACTGTAGTGTCCTCGCATGATCTGCCAAGAAACCAAAGCCAATTCATGGGGGCGAATGCCTGTATTTCTCGGCAAGCGCCCAAAGATATAATTATCCCCCAATTTTGTGGGAAAACGAGGCACTTATATCAATGCAGAATGATGATGTTTTCTAACTGACAGTTCAACCTGCTGAGGTAAAAACTCCAATTTGTCAAATGTCATGAACGCAACGTTTGTGTAGCATGTCCGTATTTTGACGGCGAGCTTGCGCGTTGCGCAGCAGGCGCTTCTTTCCTTACGTCCTTATTTGATATAAGTATGAGAATAGAAACTAGGGTCAAAGTTATCACAGAAAAACGTGAACCTGTTTTGTCTAATGCAAATGCAGAGAAAAACGGCAGCTAGCTTAGGTGCTACACCCATGGCCTTCTCTGGACGTTTCTTCCGTCATGACGAACCATAGAATATCGGTTTTGTTACGTGTGTGCTTGGCCTTGCCCTGGTTACTCTCGGACAGTAACATCGTAGGTGCCGAACGGATCCATATGTATTTTATTAGTGGTAACCAACGCACCCCAAATTAGCTTTACGGCAGCTACGGACAATCAGTTAGATCCCAGTCAGTCAATAAGTCTATTGTCGATGACATTAACCATGATAAATGGGGTAGAACACGGGAACACCAGACGCGTACGTTCATCTGGTTGATCCTATTCCTGTATCTCAATGGCATCCAACCCGAAATCGAACACGTCTGCATTTGAGACTATGCGCCTATGGTCAGCGTACTTGACAAGTGAAGCAAAGCCCTGCGCACGAAATGTATCTGTGAAAACTTGAAGGTGTGCGGGTGAAACGTGTTAAAAGGATATCACACCTTCTGCAACGAGTACCGTATGAGAATGTGGGCTGGGCCTTTGCCATAATTATTTGCAAGGCCAACAATCAATGGGTGGTCGAAGCGCAGCCCACGCCTACGTGGATGTTTGTGTCACGGTCGTACTCGCCGCATTGTTATGGCAAGGAATATACTTCTAGAACAATTCCATGACCCCTACAGATTTTTACGATTTCGG
The DNA here is from genome assembly GCA_022496225.1 of Russula aff. rugulosa BPL654. Classification (NCBI taxonomy): domain Eukaryota; kingdom Fungi; phylum Basidiomycota; class Agaricomycetes; order Russulales; family Russulaceae; genus Russula; species Russula aff. rugulosa BPL654. Next base: position 7,699 of record WTXE01000251.1, on the reverse strand, counting down.
TTCGGGTCATAAATGGATGCAATGCGACTCCAAGTAGATTTTGTATCGTACACACCTGATAAACGGCAGGAGGCGATTCCCAGCTGTCAAACAACTCTTGCATGTGGAACACGCCAAAGGTACTAATCCCAATGCTTTTCACCTTTCCAGCCTTCCGGGCTGCCACGCAAGCTTCCCAGGCCGAAGGGCATTGAGTCCACCCCAGGGCCCATGAATAGATACAGATCGATGTCGATGTAGTCCAGGCCGCAAAGTTCCAGGGAACAGATAATCGCATTGATATTAACATCGAAGCCGACGTTATGGTTATGTTTCAGCTTGGTGATAAAGAAGATGTCTGCGCTCGATACGCAGGACTCGATGCAAAAGCTCGACCACATTCTTCTCATACCACTCTGCAGAGTCCTTGATATCGTTTACTGTATGGGATAATGGAAAGTAGGAATGGAAAGTAGGAAAAGGGCAGGTAGCTGACGATATGACGATATCCAGCCTACATGACCGAAGAAGCGTCAAAGTGTAGCGCCAGCATCTGCAGCCGTACCTCGAGTACCCACTTGACTGCTCGGTATGTGTTCTCCCCCAACAGTTCGTATATCCCTTCAAATGGATTAAGACTTTCACGTACGTTGGGTTGTTATTGAGGCAGCGAACCAAAGCCCAGTACGGGAATCTCATTCCCATCGCCGAGCTGAGGTCGACTCGAGGCAAAACGTAAATACGATATGATATATGCGAGAATCTCGATGAGCGTACCTGATACCTAGATTGTGAGCTTAACTTCATAACGAATTTTTTGAAACTGTGTCGACGTCGTTACTGTCCAAGGGGAAGACGGGTGAGCCCGGTCCGAGTTGGTCGTCGCTCTCTCTTCGAAACTACCACCGGACCTTCCACTTCGAAAGTAAGAAGCTTTGGCATACTACTCACAAGTCAATTTTACTTTCCACCAGTCAGCAAGTGAGAGGGGTTTCCGTGAGGCAAGGTAGTTGTCGTAATAGTGTGTGGATTCCTCCGGGTCCATGCTTACAACCTGATCTGCAGAATTCCGTGGTTACCCAACTCATCCTTGATTCCGCTGAACCTCTTCCAATCTCGCGGTTGCAGATCGTAGCTTTCTTGCACCCTTCCCCTTTCTCTTGCCATCCCGTATTGCAGAACGATATGTAACTCTGTCCAAATTTAGCAGTTCCACTTTCTAGAAACCCTTCTTATCTACGTATCGGATATGTCCGCTGTATGGTCACTAGGACAGTGGTGACGAAGTGCGCTAAGGCAGAAACGTGCCCTAACGTTGGGTCGCGCGCCACCTATTCATCGAATGTGCCTCAGCATCCAAGGCCATCTCAAAGTGGTGATTCGGATCCAGAACACATCCGTGTCATTTTCGATGAAATGGAAGGGCCAGATAGGAGCTTTATTTAAAATGACATATAGTGCAGGAACCCAAGGACCTACCAGTAAAGATACCTGGAACGTATCGACCATGAACACGGCGAGATAAGGGACAGAATTCTTACGCATCCTTACTGTACCAGCACAACGAAATTCAACTTTCTCACAGTAAATTTGGGGCCGATTCTGGATAGAAGTACGTCCTTCACGTATCTGGACGGCGAGCTAATTGAATGTATCCGTACGCAGCTGCTGATAGTTTTGGGCGCATTAATTGTAGGCCGTTCAATGAGCCTAATCGCTGGGGAGATTCAATGTTCCATCAGCGCGTAGAGCGCCACTGACGTCTTGCGGTTGCCTGGTAAATGCATGATTCTTACTAGCTGATCCTCTTCCAGTGATGGAATAGTATCGTGTCTCTGTTCAAGCGCGCACGTAACAAGGCCATGGGGTAAAGCGCACCCGTACGTATGTTGAATAATTCTTCGATTACCCTTGATAGACGCCATTGGGACCAAGCTTCTCTATAGTTACAATATCGGAAGCTATGGCATATGGTCTCACGATGTTGGCAGTCCCAAGCTCAGCCCCGCCTAAGTCACATCGACCCTGCAGATAACGAGGAGCACGTTTCCCAGATCAGTAAGCACATATGACTTGGAGCCGAGTCGGAGGTAATGTATGACCGAGGACGATGAAGGATACGGCATACATACATTACGCCTGGACTGATCTGGAAATACGACACCCATGGCTATGAACAAAATGTACAGCACATTACAGTACCCCAAACTATGCGTGTGGAAACTGCAATCAGTGGCACGTGAGTGCTCAGGCACCGGCCCAAGCCTGAGGCCTGAGGACTGGTGGGCATCTTCTCGTGCTGTGGTTCGGATGCATTTACTTACTTGGTTTCAGATTCACGCTTCCTGTTTCCCAACTAAAAATTCGCAGGGTCACACGTTGACGGGGTATACTGTATGCAATTGAGGTACAGTACCTGAGGTATACCAACGAGCACCGGGACTAAGGGACATAAATAAGAATGGAGCAGGGGTAAGCGCCTCTTCGGTCAAATAATAATTGACGATGATCAAGTGCTCGTTTGGGACACACACTTTCCGGCCGACAAGTACTAATGAACGCAGATTGCCTAGAGTACGACGTCCGAGACTACCGCGATACCCGTCCGTGGCCTGCTGCGGACGTCATGAAAACCGAGTGTACCACGATAGCGGTGGAATGCGGCCGAGCCGAGCCAAGCCGAACTTACGGTAGTCTTCCGCAAAGCCGAAACTTCTCTCGTTTCTCAGCACCTGCTTGATCGCAGAAATTTGCCACGCCACGTAGTGACGGCGTAGCGCCCACCCGGGCCGTTGGTTCTTTCCGTTCCTTCCGTCCTAGACAGGAAACGTGGTCCGTGTCGGGACACAAGATTGGGCAAGATTGGGCAACTACAACGCTCAATGCCCTGGAATCATCCTGTGATCCTCAGAGAAGCACCGTGACACACATCCATCAGAATCTAAACGGAACTTTGGCGAAGAAAAGCCCCACGATCGTGGGCTGTGCCAGTGGAATCGCTCCATACGGCGTTTATCATTTTGCCGAGGCCATCACAGTGATTCCCAGGAGGAAACAAATGCGAGATTGAGTTGGAGCAGTGCACTCGCCAGAGCATCTGTAACTGACAAGACCTCGAACGCACGCTGAATGCCATATGATTAATGAAAGCGCCACGCACAAGCTTGGTTATGTTCTGCCTCTCCGAGCGGGGCCGGATTCCGAAGGGATCGGGCGAAGGACTTGCACTACAGTAGTTGATTCATTACATGAGAATTATTAATAACAAGACCCGAGGCAAATCCTGGGAAGGTAGATCGCACATGTCTACTTTACAGTCATGTCAAGCAAGGTTTATGATAACAGAACGAGAAAGATCAAAAGCCCCCGAAGGCCCAAAGCGGTGAGGGGCAGGACGATGATAAAATTTCGAGGTTAACCAAAGTTGGAAGTTACGAGATCTAATAAAATCCAGGGATGGTGGGAGTGGGAGGGAAGGGATGAAATTAAAGGCTAGGCGCCATGCGGACGAGCATCGGGAATGCAGTCACTACGCTACGCTGGACAGTCAGAGTTGCGGAGCTTCATTTTTGCCTCCTTGACTGATTTGAGATCAGTAAGCTGGTAATCATGGTCTTCCCACTGGCGCTCAGGGCCATTGCGGAAGGGAGTAAGAAATCCGGTATCCGACTCTGGGAGTACCTCCACGTTGAGGGCCTCCAGGACCGCCTTCACGCAGGCCGGATTATTTGAGAGATGACGCCTGAGCGAACCGGCGTGGGCGAACTTGCTACTAGTGGCCAGCGTTTCTTCGGTCTCCTCCAGCTGGCATTGGCCAGGACATACCCATCTATCAGAGAAATGTGTCAGGCGGTGTTTAACGCATGTCCAGGGATTCTCGAAGGCCCAAAGACAGTCGCCAACACGGCAGTAGAGGTCGCTCTCTTTGTAAGTCGGGCGTCGAAATGTGGCATCGCCGACTTCGGTACCGGCCTCGGCCTCGGCTACGGCATCCGGGTCGTGATCACCATCCTCGCACTCTTTCAAGCACTCTTCTTCTTGGCACTCGGACGTGATCTAAGAGGCATCAGCGTGAACGACAACTTCACGTACACAACTTCACTCTACCTCATCATGATGTCTCTCCCAAGTAGCGTTCGACTCGGACCCAGCCCCAACAGCCGCAATACCAGCTAAGGGTCCAGCGCTGGGGTAGAGGGCGAGGGCGACGGGCAGTAGCGTCGTTGGTGCGACAATTCGACCCTCGAGCACCCTTGCAGCAGTGGCGAGCGCCTTGATGAGGGGTGTGACCCTATGCAGCTCGTTCTTCCTGGAGGCGACTTGGAGCACAAACAGGACGATGTCCTTGCCTGTTGCCCTGCTCGGCATCCCCAGATCAGCTGCCAGCTCTGAGACTTTGGCATTCCAATGGTGCAGGCCTTCAGCTGGTGGAAATGAGACGATCTCCAGTATTTGACGATATGTCCAGCCTGCAGATGCCTATTTTCGTCGGTAGTGACAGTCAGTTGGGTACTAAAGAGAGGCTTATTTGAACAAAAGAAATAACGCACGCTGCCAGACTGTGTTGATTCCCTGAAAGAAGTGCGGGAATCACAAGGGCTGGGATCCTCTTGGCTGAGATCTGTGCTTGGCTCCATCTCTGAGGTACAGGCGTCCTCCATGCTCATGTTCACGTCATTCGTTTCGTCCCCACCAAATAGTGATACATCCTGATTAATGTCGAAATGGGTGTCCTGGGAATTGCACATTCTCAGGACTCCTGCTCCAGTGGATTTATCACTTAGTGGTATGGTCGAGTCGCATGGATAGAACGAATGATCGCTGGGGGTTGCGGAGCCTGACCATGAGAGCATCTGGTCTCCGTCCGCGAACGGGTTCTGGTCCATGGAAGACGTACTTTGCGACTTCTCGCTACTGAACGCGCCGTTCTCAATGCCATTGGGGTAGCACCCAACGGACGAACTTGACGTATAATCAAATTGCGCTCCAGGTCTGCCGAATTGAAACATTTCCGACATCGCAGGACCGGTCGAGCCTTCCTGACTGGTGAATTTCTCGAAGAGGTATGTAAGTTTTAAGTCTTGAAAGAATGTGACTTTCTACTCACAGAGTTAATCATGAAAGAGATGTCGACCTCGTCGTTCGGTTCAGCCATAGCTGTGTCTAGCACATCGTTAAACGTATTGAGAGACATGTTATGCGTGAGAGTGGAAAGAGGGTGAATGAGGTATGATCTTCGGATTGGTTTTGGGATTAAACCACTAGTCTACGGTGCAGACAGTGAGGCAGGGAATGGCGAGAGGCCATCCCAGAGTTTATATCGTGTTGAATAGGATGAACATGCTAGCAGAGATTTTCCACAAATCCTTGACAAACACGCATTTTCGCCGAGAAATCTTTTGTGGCGAGGGATGAACAAAGCGAAAGTCTACGCGATGATCATCCACAAGTACTGACATGACGAGCATTTCTTTTAAGATCGGAGATCGGAGACCGAACGATTGGATAATGTGAGACAAAGATCTCTGCATGGACTCACAATACAGATCTAGCTCATTGACTAAGGTCACAATCCATTGTCTTGACTAACTCCTCAATACTATCAAAGATATGGCATGAAGCGCCGAAAGAACGGTGATGCGTCCAGTAGATAAGGCATGCGCATATGCGAAAATGTGGTATACTGCGCTACGAACACCGTGTATTGTTTCAAGGCTGTCGCAGATCTATGCTCTTTCAAACGCGGCTAGTAAGACACCTAGGTGGCTATGACCATTGTGGGGAAGATAAAATCGGAAATTTGACCATTCATATTGTACATGATTCCCCAATCACCAGCCTGATTGTATGAATACAATCCATCACCACTTTGCGTATGATAGGAACTTCCCACTGCATTTCACATGAATGTGTCAACTCCTTTATACCATGAGCTAGTGTGGAAGAGCTCACTCAAAGGTCAGTACGACGCGATCACCCTTAGGGTCCTCTTTCTTGTCCACGTGGATCTTGCAATCAATCATGGACATGATGCCATCCCCGAACTGTAAAAAAACTGACTTGGCCTCATTACACGGCTAGTCAAATGTCATGACATACTTTTTCATGAATGACAGCCTGACCATGCGGGAGCTGAGCATGCTACCGGCAGTATGGTAGGATTACCTTACCTTTATGGCATGGCCATATACTAACACACCCTTAAAAAAGGGTAAGCTGAGAAAAGCGAGGCCATGGAGCTATTGTTTCCTACCTCAAAGAGTCGATATATGACTGGATCAGTTGGCGGGATCGGACCGATGCCGCGGTTGGGGTACCAGCTGCGTCCGATGTCAGCCGACAGACATTGGCGCGGGAGTTGCAAGACAGTTTCGAGGGCATGCAATTCTTCTTCGCTCGCCTTGGCCTTCAACGCGAGGTATATTTGACACATTCGTGTACACGAACGAGGATGGAACTAACCTGTCCATAGAATAACGCTGCAACCCAAACCTCATCCTTATTCATCGCTTGGGCTATCTGCTCGAAAGTCAATCCTTGTATTTCATCACACCGGCCGTGAGTTCTGTGGCCTTATGCTGGTTTCCTTATTAACACATACCGAGCTGTGCCTTGGCACGGAAAAGGTAGAGGAATGCATCAGGCGGGTCGCGACCGCCGAGGGCGTTGTTGCTGCGAGGAATGGACTAGATGTGGCATAAAATAGACGTATTCCCGGATACATTGAGCTCACCGCGTCCGGATTGTAAGCCATGATCGTATCGTACAAGAAGTTAAGAGATCGATATCGGATGGGATCTATCGCATGTGATATACGAGAGGACAGCGCCATCGTCACGTGGTGTGGCCTCCTACTTCTTTACTCTCGGACTGGCTTCCAAAGATCCTTTGTAGCCCGCATAAGCTCGTACATCTGACCCAACTGTTCTTCTGAAAGCTGAAAGTATGGCCAGTCATAAACAGTCTGCGGACCGAGAAGTGTCACGCGGTTTATAACGCACCTTCTCGAAAACTGTAGGATCTAACTTCTTTCCTCGAAAGCGATCGGCGTCGGGTCCCACAGGAATCTGGTCGAGGTAAACCTTCCACTGCGACAAGAACCCGATAATATATCCTGGGTCGGTAACATCTTTGTGTCTACGGAATTCTAGGGAAGCCAGGGGACGTGTTAGGGTGATAGCCTTGAAAAGGAGAGAACACGAACCAGCTTTGACATAATCATCTCCCAATGAGCGCATCTCTACTGGGAGATGTCTATGGGCGCAGAGGATTCTCCGATATAATCTGAGAAAGTCACGGTCTGGACAAATCTGCCCAGTGAGGTGCATCACTTACGGTATAGGGGGAGAAGTGCCGCGCTTGCTTCCCTCAAGTTGAGGGGACGTTTGGAGATGGATTCTGCTAGACGAGAGATTGTTGTGCGCATTATTCAGTTGGTGACGGAGCAACTTAAAGGAGTCGAGAGGCGGCTGAGACCGGACCGCTGGGCACAGCCCAACTTTGACAGCGATCGACAAATGACTCGGTTCACTGCCACGTAGAGCAGCTGTCAGGGTAGAGCAGCTGTCAGGGTCGGTATTTATTATCATGCGCAGCCCCGAGTCTCCCCCCTTCGCTCTTTCTCTTATTAGAGCTCAACCACCAGCTTTGCCGACATGTCTTCTGATCCCAGTCCAGAGGGACAGGTCCTAATTTCTCCAACCCATGAAGTCACTACAAT